>QLPG01001371.1:0-24851 GCA_003314385.1 Gomphus sp. MG54 | reverse complement strand
CTCAGCCACTCCCTATTGTCCCATCTCGAATCACGATCCTATTATCCTGTCTTTTATTGTTCTATCCCTACTTTACATTCCTTATTCTAATTTTATTCGTTGTGGACAATAACCGCATGCTCTGCATACCTTGTTGTCCCACATTCCTTATTCCACATGTCGCTTCTTAACCTATATAAGTAGGACATGGATGTACATACTTCCTCATTCTGGGTATCGACTAGGCTTAGGCCCTTCTACCTTCTTCTCTTCTGTTAAGTCCTCGACTCGGGCCGGCATCTTCAGCATCCCCCTGAGTATCTGTCTGTTGCAAATACAGTGGCATACACGGCAAGTAGGGTGCAATGCACGAGTACGTTGAAGCCAATGCCACTACTCTTGGCCTGCAGGACTTGGCCATAGTCCGCCCGACCTTTCGACAACACCCCTCGGCAGTACCGAAGTCCATCAGTATCCGACTCCTGACAGTAGCAGATATATGTACATAGTTCCTCACTCTAAATATCGACTTGATTGACCTCTTCTTGTCTTCCCTTCTTTAGTCTATAGTCCCTTACTCAGGCTGACACTCTCGGCACTCTCCTGGGTCTTTCTTTGGTCCAAATTAGTGGCACACATGGAAGAGCAGGGTGCAATGCACGAGCATGTTGAAGCCAAGCCACCCCAACCAGTCTGCAGGACTCGACTCCCATCTGCACTATTGGCATTACTGAGACTTAACAGACTGGTCAAGTCACGAAATATTAATAGTAAGTGAGCCGTGCTTCTGGGCTGACCTTATGTGTAATAGTTATTATGTAAACCCAAGAATTCGTTGTACAATTGAGTCTTGAGAGCTTGAGCCAGCAGTTTGGCACCATTTTCCATGTGTAATTGTTTGGTGCCTGGTTATGGGTCCTTGTGGGTCCAAATAGAACTAAGCGAAAAATATAAGTGTTTTTGGAGGTTTTCCTTGGGCTTGAAGAGCTTGATAATTTAAGAGTTAATTACTTGGAGGTAATTCACTCTTAAATGGCCAGCCAAATCATTATAATATTTTTTGGTAGTCCAGATGAGACTGATTTAAGTTGGATTATTCCTTGGAGGAGAGGTTTGGACTCCTACATATTGAACCAGTTGGGAATTGACCAGACTATCAAGGGATCATTCCCTGTTCCTTAACACTGAGGCTGAGTCACTGTAGGCATATGAAATTTTCAGGAAAGCCATTTAAAATCCCAAGTAAATTTTTTTAAAGTTTTCCTGAATAAAGAAATTGGTAAGAAACTCTTTGATTTTAGAAGATTTAATAGAGTCAGTTTTCCCAATAAATATTGTTCATTCTCAATAAATGATGTGTATTGCATAAGAACCATGTAACTCATGATTTACTTGAAATTTTTAGTGATGTTTGGTTATGGATATATCTAGGATTTCCAGACTCTATGAAACCAAAAAGAAGAAGAAATTCATCAAGAATGAAATGTCCTTAGAAGATTTTGACTTAGGACATCTAACTCTCGAATTACGTAAACAGGTCGTTCTGACAGGACCATTGGCAAGGGCCTTGCCACATGGGAAATTCATTATCTGGTCCTACAGCCACTCGTACGGGTGGTGCATTGGACAGTTTTATCTCAGAGCTTGGCTCGGATATTGTGTATGATAAAAGGCATGTGGTTGCCACATACCATTTCTCCCCATACTCAATTCTTTCAGCTTGGGCGTGTCGCGTTTCCTCAAGACCGTGAAATGTGGCCATAGAAACGGCCCACTGGTAGTCAAAATCTTTATTAAACCAGATCCTGGCTTAAGCTTACGCACATATGCTCGTCGGCTCAAATGTAAGATTTGGAACCCTATTAGTTATTGTTTGCATGTCTCATGAACCATGCGTAGCTGAAAGGGAAGCGCTCTTGGACATACCTAATGTTTATAGTTATCAGGTCTTTGTTGAGAATGATAGAGGAGGTTATATCATTCGTCAGTGGTTAGAAGGAAGTCTTTATGACCGTATCAGGTGTGTATTCACGACAACCGGCGGTGGACATGAACATGATATTCTTCAATAGTACTCGCCCATTTCTGAGCCCTATTGAAAAAAAATGGATTGCGTTTCAACTCCTCAATGGAATGCGGGACGCTCGGAAGCGTAATGTATGTTCTGATTCATCTTGACGCACAAGGTGCGCTTTGACGTATTTACTCGTTAGATCTCTCATGGAGATATCAAATCCGAGAACGTCCTCGTGACCTCTTGGAATTGGGTATATCTTACCGATTTTGCGTCTTATAAGCCTACCTATCTTCCCCTCGACGATCCTTCTGATTTTTCGTTTTTCTTCGACACCTCTGGCCGAAGAACCTGTTACATAGCACCAGAGCGTTTCTTCGTTGCTGGTAGTGAAATAAGCAAAAGGAAGGCAACTCTTGACTTTGACAAACGGGATGGAAAGGTCTCAGAATCCATGGATGTGTTTAGCCTGGGATGTGTCATCGCGGAATTGTTCTTAGAGGGCTCTGCTATGTTTACCTTGTCTCAGTTGTTCAAATATCGGGCTGGTGAGCTGAACTTGGAGAACCACTTGTCTGCAATCGATGACGATGACATCCGAGCAAGTCGCCCGACTGTTCTATTTTCACTTTCAATGTTGACCTGGCACCCAGGCTTTAATTCTACGTATGGTTGCGTTGGAACCATCGCATCGGCCCACCTTTGATACACTGTTGCATACATCAAGAGGGACCGTGTTTGCCGAATGCTTCTACTCTTTTCTTCACAACTACGTCTCTTCAATCAACGAATTATCTTCAGCTTCTCTGTTTACGAAAATATCCTCCCCTCCCTCGGAAGGGCATAGTTCTACGGACCCAACTCCTTTACCAAGTGACTCGGATCACAGACTTGACAAGATTTGGACCGATTACGAGATGGTTGAACCGTATTTACTAACAGAGGCTGTGGAACAAACTATATTAGATGTGCGAGAAGATTCTTTGTCGACTAGAAATTCTTTCAGGAGATTGGAAGATACATTCCCCGTCAAGCTTCATATCCCAAATCACAATCCAACACTTCGCGGCACTCTTTTCGCTCAGCAGCGTGCCGCACCTGAAGGTATTTTTTCTCTTTCGTGTCTCAGTTTCAGCCAAAAAATTCTGAAATAAATCAGATGGTCCAGCGTTGATAATGCTTTCGCTTGTCTGTGCTAATATTCGCAATTGCGTTTTTCCTAGCGCCAAAGTCAGAGCCTTGGATGTGTTGCTGGCACTCTCATCTCAGTTGACCGATGAGGCTAAGTTGGATCGTTTGACTCCCTATGTCATCGATTTGCTTCATGACGATGCAGCTATCGTTCGAGGAGCAGCTTTGCGAACCTTGATGCAGGTGGTGCGTGAGTCATTCAAGGTTATTACCAGCTCCTGACAGATGCGCGAATGCTGGCAGCTGATGCTAGTGAACGCAATCACACCATCTAATGCCTCGATATTTCCTGAGTATATATTTCCAAACCTCCGTTACCTATACAAAGATCCAGATGTTTCTGTGCGATGCATTTTGGCACAATCTGTGGCTCCTTTAGCCGACACTAGCCTTCGATATCTTGAAATGGGACAGGCGATGAAGGCTCATGGCACATTCAAACTCACACATACCCAGGAGTATGATGATGCTCACTATGAGGTGTCTCCACTATTTTCTTTCAACCAACTCTGGCACCAATCTATTTCATTACAGATTTCGTATGATGCAAGTCTACAGGACCTCCAGGCATCAATTCAAGACCTACTTGTCGCCTTACTTGTTGATAACTCTAGCGTTGTAAAGCGAGCAGTGCTGCACAATGTTTCGTCACTTTGCATTTTCCTGGGAAGACAGAAAACGAATGATGTACTTCTCGGACACATGATCACTTACCTCAATGATCGAGATTGGCTATTGCGATATGCATTTTTCGAGAGTATAGTTGATGTCGCAGCATGTGTTGGAGGTCGGAGTCTTGAAGAGTATATCTTTCCTTTGATGGTACAAGCTCTGTCCGGTTTGTCGATAGTATAGGCCTTTTACCATTAGAACTAACACTAGTGTTGTAGACGAGGAGGAAACGGTCGTTGCACGTGTTTTGGCGGCCCTAACAAGTCTATCTGAACTTGGCTTATTCCAAAGGATGCGCTTATGGGAGCTGATGAGTGCCACGCTTGGGTTCCTTTACCATCCGAACATCTGGATTAGAGAAGGTTTGTTTGCACGACAATCTAACTTTTTCCACTTATAAGAGCATTTCTAGGTGCTGCCGCATTCATAGCATCTGCAACAAAACATCTGCCCTCAACAGATGTATGGTGTATCTTATACCCATCCCTAAAGCACTTCCTTCGCTCTGACATACGAGCCATTACCGAAAAAGATCTCCTTATGGCGTTAAAATCCCCAGTACGTTAAGGATTATTGATCTCACTTGTTGTCTTTCTCACTAAGTTTCGATTTTCTAACAGCTTTCTCGCCAAGTTTTCGATGCAGCTGTCACTTGGGCGATGAAGGCGGATAAGACCTACTTTTGGAAGAGTCAGAGCACAAAGGGTAAAGTCGCATCAAAGACTGAGACAGCAAAAGAGGGACTTGCTGCTGCTAGGAAGTCGGGTGGTTCCCGCGCAATCACATTGCGTACCGAGGAGTCAGTATTTTCCTTTTTTCTTTGTGACACAATCTTCTGCTAAAATTGATTTTTATGCAGAGATGAGGTCCATATTGCGAAACTCCAACAACTGGGGATGATGCAGGCAGAAGAAGCAAAGCTTTTTGCTCTTCGGGATTATATCGTTAAACTTGCCAACGTTATCTCAAGGTGAAATATATTTCACAGAGGAATCATCTGAGGTTCTTTTACATTTTTTAGTTTCGCTGCCCGGACTAAAGAATCAGAGCCCGAAGCATTGGCACAAACAAACAACAGCGTTGAGCTCCAGAAACTTGGTGTCGTCCCGCAGACTGTATTTGTTGGCACAAGATCCTCTTCAGAAACTTCCTCTCGAATCGCTGGCTCTCGACGTTTCAACCTGGATGGAGCTGGTCGTAGCGCTCCAGCCTATGAAACTCCGCGACTTTCTCGAGTTGGCAGCGCAGAGTATATTAACCATTTGGACCTACGGCGAAGGCTGGCCGCCATCAACGGATCCTCTTCCTCGCTCAACCATCATGTAGATAGAGAGAGACGAACTTCAACCTCTTCCACCCGCCCGAGTGCAGCTACGACCCCGATTGGACAAGATCCACCGGCTGTTCCTGATCCTCGGCCATCAAGTCCAGCCGACTCGGTGGTTTCTAGTGCTGTTGATGGCTCATCTTTACGTCCAAGAGGTCTTCTCCATGTCGGAAGCACTGACAACCAGAAAGCTCCTGCAGCTGTCGGATCAGTCAGGACAAATGCGGTAGGTCTTCTAGAGGCACCGAATGTTTCTGTGCCACGGCTAGGAGATGATGATTTGGTTCCCTCTGGAAGATCATCGCCTGTTTCTATTGCTGGCACACTACGAGCAGAACGCCGGTCATCGTTGCAGTCACCCAGACCATATTCAGTATCCTTTGGTACGTTCGTCTTCTTTCAGTTGCTGAATAATTATGATTATTTGACACGTAACAACAGATCCTCGAGAAACAGGGATCAATAATCTTCTAGAACAGTTATATCATGATACCTCTCGCGAGGCCATGCATGATTTTGGACCCAAGGCACATGCCGGCCCAGTTCGGCGTCGTAATACGCCGCGACAAACTTCCTTTTCCTTTCACGGGACTAGTCGCCACCCGGAAGCAGCACTGATCGCAAATTTGACCTCACACTCTGGTCCGATCAACGGGATTGTTGTCGCACCTGATCATACCTTCTTCGTGACTTGCTCTGATGATAAGACAGTCAAGGTTTGGGATACGGCAAGGCTCGAGCGAAATGTGACCAGCAAGCCGCGACAGACGTACTCTCAGCATCATGCTCGTGTTACAGCACTCTGCATGTTGGAAGGACTTCACTGCTTTGCCAGTGCAGGCGACGACGGAAGTTTACACGTTGTTCGCGTGCATGTGTCATTGACCGGATCACTACCTAAGTACAGTAAACTTCAAGTTGTCAGGGAGCACCGTGTAGATCAGGCCGGGGAATACATTACCTGTCTATCGCATTATAACACAGGTAGGCCTTAGGTTCGCTTTATCCGAGGTTACCAACTCATCTTATTCTTTAGAGTTGACCTCGAACATTGTGTATGCAACCACTCACGCCACGATCGCCATCCTGGATCTACGAACTATGCGTATATTGCAAACAATGGAGAACCCCCGGCACCACGGACCTATAACTACATTCTGCATTGATCGGCGCAAGACGTGGTTGCTTGTCGGGTCTATCACTGGAGTTCTGACCCTTTGGGATTTACGGTTCGGCTTGTTAATCAAGAGCTGGAAAGCCGGTGTGATTGCACCAGGGCGATCCCTCCGTATTCATAAATGTATCGTGCATCCCGTAAAAGGCCGTGGTCGCTGGGTGATGGTAGCTGTCGAAGCTCGACCACCTCCCCAGAGCTCAGGCAGTCCTATTGATTCACGAGGTACAATTCTGGTAGAAGTTTGGGACATCGAGATGACCACTTTGGTCGAGACCTTTGAAACTCGCGAAGCTCCCTCAGAACTCTCAATGTTAACTCGGGAAACAGAGACACCTCAAGCTGAAGTTACACCAGTTGTCGGTCAACAGGCTGAGAAGAATCCGGCAGCTGCAATTGCTGCTTTAGTTCGTTCTCGTACAGCTGCACCGGAGAATGGCAATTCTGCGACAACATCTTCAGATGGCCCTGAGTCATCGCGCCAGTCCACTGCTTGGACACAGCCAGATGTGTGTGCAATAGTTGGTGGATCAGACTTTGCTGGACTTGCAGGTATGCCTCGGGCAGAGTTTGGACATCTGGATGGAACAGGAGAGGATGAGAAGGGTGCAATCAAGACCGGCGGAGGATTTATCATCACTGGATCAGAAGATCGGAAGATTCGACTCTGGGATCTAAGTCGAACTGAACGGTCTGTTGTATTGTCTGGAGGTGAGAGCGAAGCAGAGAGAGCAGTATTCACGTGAGTATTTCGATATTAACATATTTTGGGACCGCAATTTCAACTGTTATTTTCTCAGCACCTTGCGAGCTCCCACCAATGCTGAGGCCGTGGCGCATGTTGAGATGTCTAGTCGACATGCAGGTCCACAATTTGGAAACCAGAACCAGCGTGCAGCGTCCCGAACAAATTTGATTACCCATCATCAGCAGAATCTATTGAAGGCACATCAAGATTGTATCACCGCATTAGCATGTATTGACTCGCCATTCCGCGGGGGGATCATCAGTGGTGACAGGGGTGGTGTAATCAAGGTATGGCGAGTCGAGGAGGCGCAATAGAGGTGTTTTCCAATTTGTATTTGTAGAACTTTAGGGGAGATACATGTACGCATACTCAAACAATTATTTTGCACAGGATAATAGCAAATGGATAAAATGAGAATCTGTGAGTACCTGAGCAACATCGTTGACCTCAAACCTGCAGAGTTAGATCTTTCAGCCATTGGAACAAATTACAGCCAAACTAACCGCTCTGTTTTGGAACCCGAGAAGTTGTGACAAAACTTTGGAATGAACCAAGGCAAGCCAAGTTCTCCGACAAGATGCAGGAGGATAACAAAATACACCTGCACAGGCTATTTTTATGGAGAACCCAATTAAGAAATTATACTCTGGAGATTCATGTAGTCTGTTACTGCAAGAGTATTACAATAAAGATTTAATGAGATCTCATGTAGCCATGCAAAATGTCTTTATTGATTCTGATCTGGGTCATTTGTCCAAAGAGAATATTGAAGGGGGGTCTTGTCAGGCATCTCTGTCAAGTACACATACCAAGATTCCAGTAATTTGGCAGTGCTGACCGAGCAGTCAGACTATGTCCATGTACAAGTACCCACACTGCATGCAAGTCACTTGGTACGTGTCAAGTGCACATACCGAGTATCCGGTAATTCGGCAGTGCTGACCAAGTAAATTGGACTACATCTATGCCCCATGTCCAGGCCACATGCCAGTCACTTGGTATACCAGTTTTGGCTCGACTCATCCACCATCCACATTCCTTACCCATCTCTCATTCACCTTACCTCAATCATCATCCATTAATCCCGTCATGACCACTCCTCATTCCTCAACCCACCTCACCTTGGGACTTCCTGTCCTTGTATTATCCTTGGCCATGGCCCCATTGTTTTATAATCGGCCACTCCCTATTGTCCTATCCTTGGTCACATTTCTATTATTCTATCTTTTATTGTCCTATCCCTGTTTTACATTCCTTCATTCTAATTTTACTCATTGTGGACAAATACCCACATGCTCTGCATACCTTATTATCTCACATTCCTTATTCCACATGTTGCTTCTTAAACCTATATAAGTAGGGCGTGCATGTACATATTTCCTTATTCTGGATATCGACTAGGCTTAGGCCCTTCTACCTCCTTGTCAGGTCTCGGTACTGCCAATGGTGCTGTCGGAACTGGCCAAGTCCTGCAGGCCAGTCGGGGTGGCTTGGCTTCAATGTACTTGTGTGTTGCACCCTGCCTCCTGTGTGTGCCACTAACTTGTAATGGAAAAGATACTCAGGCAGATGCCAAGGGTGTCGGCCCGAGTAAGGACTTCTGAACAAAAGGAGGAGAGTAGAGAGGCATAAACCTAGTTGATACTCAGACTGAGGAACTATGTACACGCATTTACTACTTATATAGGCTGAGAGGCAGAATGTGGAATAAGGGTGGCATAAGACATGGAAAAAAGAATAAGGTATGAAAACCATGTGGAGGTATTGTCCACAGCGATTAGAATAGAATAATGCGAGGGGAAGACAATGAAGTATAAGCGGGTGAGATTGTGGGAAAGAATAGAACAATAAGGAATGGCCGAGAATAAAACAATAGGGGCATGGGTAAGTGGCAAAGAGTAGTGATTGTCCCAAGGGTAAGCGAGTGAGGGGAAGGACAGGGAGTGTAGGGATGATAAAGAATAGGGGGTTAGGGAAAGGATAATGAACCAGGTGATGAACTGGGTGTACCGAACCAAAACCATATACCATGGTGTGGTATGAGTAAGGGTTGGTCAGTTGGTACTGCCAAGTAAGTCAGAGCATGGTGTGTAGTCGTGACACTCCTTCTCCTCTGTTAAGTCCTCTACTTGGGCCAGCATCATTGGCATCCTCCAGAGTACTCTGTCTGTTGTAAATCAGTGGCACACATGGAAGAGTAGGGTGCAATGCACAAGTACATTGAAGCCAAAGCCACTGCTCCCAGCCTGTAGGACTTGGCTGCTCCCATCCAACACCTCAGCAGTCTCGAAGCTCGTCAGTTCCCAAAGCTTGACAGTATACCGGTCACAGCTCGGCACATCTGCCCTCCACATTCCCATTCCCATCCTTTGTCCACTCTTCCTCATTCTACCAACCATTAAACCTACCCCATCTGTTCCTTATCCCTTGTCCCACCTTACTTTGGGACATTCTGTCCTTGTGTTATCCTCAGCCATGGCCCTATTGTTTTATAGACAGGCATTTCCTATTGTCCTATCCTTGGCCACATTCCTATTATTCTATGTTTTATTGTTCTATCCCTGTTTACATTTCTTCATTCTAATTTTTCTCATTGTAGACAATACTCCTACATGCTCTGCATACCTTATTGTTCCACATTTCTTATTCCACATGTCACTTCTTGAACTATATAAGTAGGGCATGCATGTACATACTTCCTCATTCTGGGTATTGACTAGGCTTAGGCCCCTTGTCTCCTCTTCCCTCTGTAAAGTCCTCTACTTGGGCCAGTGCTTTTGGAACCCCCAAGTACTTTCTCTGTCCCAAATTGGTGGCATACATGGCAAGTAAGGTGCAATGCACGAGTATATTGAAGCCAAAGCCACTACTTCTGTCCTGCAGGACTTGGCTGTTCCCTGTCCACATCCTTGGCATTCCCAAAGCTTGACAATCTTGTCTATTACATATAGAATTAATAGTTTAAGAGTGTTAAACTATTACTTCTAGACTGGTTTAGGTTTACTTCCACTTTTCTAATTTTTATCTGATTTAATCCTTTTCCTAGTTTTATGTATTTTAGTTTTGAGGTTACCCTGCCACTTTGGTAGCAAAAGCTAAGGTTTACTCTTTGGAATAAACCTATTCAACAAGTCTTTGGACTCGTTGTTGAGGGTGGCTTCTGGTCTTCAGACCAGATACCTAAGCAGACTTGGGTCTACTTATGAGAGTGCTGCTGGCACTTATTTAATCCTGTGGATTATTATAGGTAAAATAGATTGTTATTTTATGTTTCAAAACTAGCTTCTTTTATACTAATTAGAGAATGGCACAGGTTAGGCCAACCTGCATGGGTCACCAGGTCAGGTGTCCTTGGGTATGGGTGCAGGTCAAGCTAAGAGCACTCACAACCCAGCCTAACCTGTGGTGTTATGCATGTGTGTCAAGTCCGCAACACCAAGTACCGGCTTACTCAGGAATACCAACCAACCGGCCCTTGCCCACATCATCTCACACTACCATGCGGCCTCAGCTCCATACACCCAGTACATCATCTGGACCACTCCTCTCATCCTATCCTCCTCATTGTTCCTTCACCCCTATCCACTCCTTGACCCATTCCCCCTGAACAATATGACGGCCACTCATTGTCCTGGCCACTGCCTATTGTTTTATCTTCGGTCATCCTCTATTGTTCTATTCTCGCCCACCACTTCATTATCTTATTCTCAGCCATACTCCATTATTCTAATCCCGCTTACATTCCTTATTCTATTTCTGATCACTGTGGACAATGCCTCCATGTGGTTTCTTCATACCTTATTGTTTCCATTCCTTATGCCACCCTGTTCCACATCTTGCTTCTTAACTATATAAGTAGCAGGATGTATGTAGATAGTTCTTCACTCAGAATATCAAATCGGTTTGCACCCCTTTGTCCGTTTCCCATCTCTAAAGTCCTTCACTCAAGCCAATGCCCTTGGCATCCTCACAAGACTCCTCCTACTATCCAAATTAGTGGCACGCATGGAACAGCAGGGTGCAACGCATGAGCACGTTAAGCCTAGCCACTCAGAATGGTTTGCAGGACTTAACTGATATTTCGGCATTACCGAATCCTGACAGTATATTCTGAGTGACACTGCTTTCCGTGCCACCTCTGTTCTTACGATCATGCCCCCACGAACTAGATCCACAGCCCGTATGGATGACAATCGGCTCACCCCTACAGTAAATCAACGAAGGGAGCACAAAGCCTCTGGTACCCTGCCCCTTCTCATTGCTTATACTTCGCCGACAATAGAACTACGGCATCTCGCCTCCCCCTTCGAGCAAGAACCACGCATCGAAGAGGTGGTCGATGACAAAATCAAATATGCAGATTACAATAACAACAATCAAGAACCCCATCCGGCAGAGGATGAACCTGGTTCAGTACACTACGACACAGATGCTGAAACTGAGGAACAGCCTCAGCATCCCCAGCAGGCAAACATGCCTGAACCTCCCCGGACTCCAACAGCCGCACCCTCTCAGCCCACGGTTGCACCCCGTCAGCCTATGGCCGCACCTCCACAACCTGCAGCTGCACCCCCTCCATCCACGGCTATACTGCTGCAGGCCAGGCAAGCTCCCCAAGCCTGACCAGCCTCATAGCCCAGGCAAGCTCCCCAAGCCTGACCAGCCTCATAGCCCAGGCAAGCTCCCCAAGCTGGGCCACCTCCTAGGGCCAGGGCCCCCGTGAACCCGGCTAACAATCAAGACCTTCTGAATGCCATTCTCAAACTTGGCAGGACCGCTCGGAACCACCAACAGGAGGGTCAAGCTGCCAGAATCTGAGAACCAGAACCCTTCGATGGAACTGACCCAAAGAAGTTGAAGGGTTTTATCTTCCTTTGCAGAATGAATTTCCGCACCCAGCCTAACTTGTTCCCCAACGATAGGCAAAAAGTCAATTACATGGTCTCCTACCTGAAAGGAACAGCTCTGGAATGTTTCAAGCTGTACCTGATGGGTAATCCCAATATGGAACCCCATTGGACCAGCAACCTGGAGCTTTTCATTGACAAATTACAGATCAACTTTGGCTCTTGGGACAAAAGAGCCGATGGTGATATGGCCCTTGAAAAGCTAACTATGCAGGACAACCACAAATCCAATCAGTTCTTTGTAGAATTTTACAGGCTTGCGGCTTTTGTTGACTACAATGACAACACCCTCCTCCGCAAGGCATATATGGCATTGCTGAAACGCATCAAAGATGGTCTCATCCATTTCAACAAACCCCACACACTCGACAAACTCTGAAATCATGTTCAAAGGATCGACATGAGGTATTGGGAACGAAAAGCTGAACAGTCTGTGGAGGGCAGCAATGAGCCAAAAAAGGATATCAGATTGGACAAGCCTGGCAACAGATCCACCTCAGATAACTGCCAGCAACATAATAGCAACGATAACAGCAGCAAGGACACGTCCAAGAAAAAGGATGGGAAAACGCCCCACCCACCCAAGTATACCAAAACCCTCAGAAAGGATGGCAAACTTCTCCTGACTAAATGTCAAAGATGCATGGACCACAACCTGTGTCTCCTCTGTGCCGTCAGTGATCACAAAGTCGCCGAATGCCCAAAGGCAACCAAAGCCCACACGACTACCACTTCCGACTCCATCTCACAGGCATCCAATGTCAAGGACATCAATGCTGAGGACTCAGCAATGGTGACCAAAGACTAGTCCGCCATCTGCCAGCCTCTGAGCACAACGAGAGTTGCATTGACTCGGTAGATGCTAGTAGTGAGGTGTAGATCGATGCTCCTATGCCCCCAAATTTTTGTTTAATTCCTCAGTCATCACCCATTCATAGTTACATCCTTATGTTATTCTGCCTTAGAATTCGTTGATCCAGTACTGCTAAATTCGGTTGTTACTGAATACATAGACATGTCACTAGATCCTCCAATAGGACAACCAGTCCACCCATCTGTTATCACATCACTAGATCCATCGGTCGGCAAAATTCAGTCACAACTTGCTCACCCACTATAATCCGTTGATTAACAGGGTATTGAGCAGTATTACGCTCCGTCACACCACTAATGCCTTTAGGTGCATCCGATGGCCTCGGTCCAGTCGGCACATGCCACTGCTCCAAAAGCCTCACCCAGGATCCTGCTCCGTTGCCGGAAACTCCGCCAAAGGGTTTCTAGCTCAGGCCTCTCTGTCAGCAGCACAATTCAGCACATTCAACCAAGGTCTTCTCCGTCTGTCTCCATCCGTTCCTGTTTATCCGATTCGCATAATTGCATCATATGCTTACACCTTGTAGACAATGGGACAACTACCTAGACAGGGGGGGTGGCAACCAAGCAATGCTACAAACCTCCCCTCCTGAAAAAATCCCCCTTCCATTCACTCTTTATCTCAACCTTAATTCCTACCCATCCCGACATGCTATTCCCGATACCATTAATCCCTCCGTCCAACCCGACCGAATTTGCCAAAACAAACTTCGGCACATTCACTTGTTTTCTTCTGCTCACATGCTTCTATTTCTTTCCTTATCATTTCTTATTATCAGTCATCCTTCAAAGTCTCTACTACCATTTCCTCATCAACATCCTTAGCCTTGTCCTTCCCTTTCTCTTCACCCTCATCATCTTTCAACTGATCCTCACCATCCAACTCCTCCGCAACAACCGGTATCACCGGCACTGCTGACTCCCCGTGCAGACTCAGACTCTCATGCAAGAGAACCATCGCACAACCCATGAACCTCACTCCTTCTACTAATTTGAGGAGCAACCTGTTTGACCTCCCCTCTCTTGGAGAATGTCTTCCCAGATCTTGGCAAGTCATCACGACCCCGACCCCCTAGACAAGAGGACTTCCACTGTTATTTCATGCCCACTCAGCTGTATGGCCACCAGCCGTTCGCTCGGTCACATCATAATGGCCCTTCTTGGCCTCTTCATTGGCCGCTCCTCTTCTGTCTCCTCCCCTCCACTCTCCTCCTCACTTTCACTCTCCGACTTCACCTCTTCCTGACTCCTCACCTTGCGCTGCTGAGGCGCCGCCAAACTATATTTCACCCGGCGCGTGTTGCAGCACCCACACGCTGCTCCCAAATTTCTAATGGAGCAGGCTTCTCCACGTTCCTTGCAATGGTCGCAAGGAGGGCAAAGAGAGGGCGACCACTCCCGGGTCGGCTTCTTTTTGGACTGATAAAAAAAATAAGTAAAACAAAAAAAAATACAAAAAAAGACCCTTCGTACCTGGGCCCCCCTCGCCTACCTCTCCTACTCGGCCCCATATCCATGTCCATACCCCTCTTACACATCATCACCTTCGGCACACCTGGGCTTTCAGGATCTTCGACAGCTTTGACACCCGTGTTGTTGAGTGCCTTGCCCTGCCCTGCAAGGTCCTGGCTGACCCCCACATTGCCTTTCTCCTCAGGAGCCTGAGTAACTGCCCGCTGGGCCAAATAGACCCGCTTCTCTTCAGCTGCCTGGGCAATTTCCCGAGCCAGACAAGCAGCCTTGGTTGCTGTCTCAAACGCCTCCTTAGTGGCCTTTTCCGCCTGCTCCACCTCCATTTTTGCCTTTTCGGCAGCCTCCTCGTCTGCCTTCAGTTGAGCCACGGTAGCCCCATCTGCCACCTCTTGCTCCCATTGATGCTGTCGTTCAAGCTGGTTCTTCTTGAATTGCTCCTTTTCGTCATCGGTTATGGCACCCATTCCTCGCCCTGATCCTTTGATGGGAGTAAAGGATAAAGTTGATGAAAAGCCTGGGAATTTCCCCAAACAAATCCATGACATTATGCTGACACCCGGAACTCTATTTTTAACTTCACTTACTGGCTTCATGGGTTCAGCCACTAGAGGGGGGATACTGTCAAGTCCGCAACACTGAGTACCGGCTCACTTGGGAATACCGACCAACCGGCCCTTGCCCACATCATCTCACACTACCATGCGGCCTTGGCTCAGTATACCCAGTACATCGTCTGGACCACTCCTCTTGTCCTATCCTCCTCATTGTTCCTTCACCCCTATCCACTCCTTGACCTATTCCCCCTGAACAACATGACAGCCACTCATTGTCCTGGCCACTGCCTATTGTTTTATCTTCGGTCATCCTCTATTGTTCTATTCTTGCCCACCACTTCATTATCTTATTCTCAGCCATACTCCATTATTCTAATCCCACTTACATTCCTTATTCTATTTCTGATCACTGTGGACAATGCCTCCTTGTGGTTTCTTCATACCTTATTGTTTCCATTCCTTACGCCACCCTGTTCCACATCTTGCTTCTTAACTATATAAGTAGCAGGATGTATGTAGATAGTTCCTCACTCAGAATATCAAATCGGTTTGGACCCCTTTGTCCGTTTCCTGGTCTCTAAAGTCCTTCACTCGAGCCGACACCCTCGGCATCCTCATGAGACTCCTCCTACTATCCAAATTAGTGGCATGCATGGAACAGCAGGGTGCAATGCACGAGCAAGTTGAAGCCTAGCCACTCCAGAACGGTTTGCAGGACTTAACTGATATTTTGGTGTTACCGAATCCTGACAATGTGCATATAACATGCATGCACCATACATGCATGCACCACACATGCTGTACATGCACACATATGCTATACACTCTCCATATGTGCACACATGACATGCACTTGCCACATGCATGCAGGTGCAGTGTGCACCTGACACCTGTCAACCCATGGGTTGATGGGTTTAGGTTTCCCATGGGTTGGGTGCAGGTCACCTCATTTGACCTGTGAGTAACCTGTGCCTAGTGATTGGCACGGGTAACCCCCGGGTATTTTGTGCCTACCTGTACCCGTACCCAAGAATACCTACACCCTTAGCAATGGGTAGCGGGTTATCGTGGGTATGGGTACGGGTACTCACGGGTTTAATGGGTATTGCTTTTACCTGTGACCCACAACAGGTATTGTTCTTACCCACAGGTTCAGGACAGAGCTGTGGACAATGCTACAACTGCCTTCAACCTCAGGACATTATCTGAAACAGTGCACAAAAAAGTGCTCAACCCAAAGCCAAAAAGTCAGAATGGTATTGGGGTGTATCTACAGATGGCATATAGAGTGTGCTCTCAGCATTCCACCAATATAGAAGAATCCCTCTAAGAACACCAATCAACTCTGGCCCTGTACCTAGGGAATGGCATGGGTCACCCACGGGTCCAATGTGGATGACCCGCACCTGACCCATGGGAAACCCAAACCCGTCAACCCATGGGTTTAATCCCACAGGTCGATGGGTCTCGGGTGCGTGCTGCACCCACACGCAATACGTCGAGTATGTGGCGGCGGGTATGTCACGTTCATCACAGCGCATGCGCATACGTCGCATATGTCGCGGCACGTGTGCGTATGGGTGTTGCATACGTCGCATTCGTCGCGGCACGTGCGCATTTGTCACGTACATCGCGGTGCATGCGCGTACGGGCATTGCAGTTGTGTTTGTCATGGCGTGTGCACATACGTCCTGTATGGCGCGTTAGTCATGGTGCGTGCACATACGTCGCATATGTGGCAGCGCGTGTATGTAACGGGTGTTGCATCTGTCACGTTCATCGTGGTGCGTGCACGTATGTCGTGTACGTCGCGTTTGTGGCATCGCATGCACGTACGGTGTGTTTGTCGCGTTTGGGGCATCGCATTCGTGTTGTTGCATGCACGTATGCATTCGTTGCGTTTGTGTCGTCGCGTGCACTTACGCGTTCATTGCGTTTGTGTCGTCGTGTGCACGTACGCATTCGTCGTGTTTGTGTCAGAGTTGACGCCCCGGGTTGGGCCCAGGTCACGGGTGCTCGTGGCTTGACCCGCACCCACACCCAAGGACACCCGACCCGGTGACCCATGTGGGTTGGCCTGACCCATGCATTTCCCTACCTGTACCATCCATGAGTGTGCCACCTGAGGGGATGAGAGGCACTAGTATCCAGACACCAGACATCGCGGCAAGCTGTCAGGCTCCGGACATACTGACAGGCCTCGGGAAAGCCGAAGGGGTCGGACAGGTAAAGGCCAAGTCCTGCAGGCTAGAAGTAGTGGCATGGCTTCAACGTGCTCGTGTGTTGCGCCCTACTTCCCATGCATGCCACCGATTTAGGACAGAGGGATACCTGGGAGAGTACCGAGAATGTCGGCCCAGGTAAAGAACTTGGGACAGGAGAAGAGAGGACAAGAAGGCGTAAACCTAGTTGATTTCCAGAACAAAGAACCATCTACATACATTGGCTACTTATATAGGCTAATAAGTGAGATGTGGAACAGAGTGGCACAAGGAATGGAGAACAATAAGGTATGAAGAACCATGTGGAGGTATTGTCCACAATGATCAAGAATAGAACAAGGAATGTAGATGATAATAGAACAATAAAGTATGGCTGAGGACAAAAGAGTGAATGAGAATAGAACAATGAAGTATGGCTGAGGACAAAAGAGTGAATGAGAATAGAACAATGGGAGTGGCCTGAACATAAAACAATAGTGCCACTGCCGAGTGACAACAAAGAGCGAATATCCCAAAGGTAAACAGGCGAGGGGAAGGACAGGGAATAAATGGGTGACAATGAATGGAGAGGGTGGATGAGGAAAGTGAACCAAGTGATGAACCGAATGTACCGAGCCAGGGCTATACATGATATGGGTAAGGGTCGGCCAGTCGGCACTGCCGAGTAAATCGGAGCTTGGTATCGGGGGCTTGACACAAGCCATGTGATGGCATGACATGACATGCCAGGGGGTGAGCAAAGAAGTGAGGTCAGAGGAATGGGATTTATATATCTGTGGTTCGGTTTGATTTGATTGTGGGGGTATATAGTGTGTTAAGTCCGCGTGTCAGGCGATTAGCTAGTACTCCCGAAGGGGTTTTCCGGATTAGTGCGAAGGTCCGTAACGGGGCCGAAGACCGAGACGGGTCGGATGGACTATGGACGGAGACGGAGGTGCCGGAAACTTAGGGTAGGTCGTGGAATAGTTCAAACCGGTCGCTGAGATGTTCGAGGTCGAAGGGACTTGGCTTCAACTTATGTGTTGCACCCTCCTCGATCGTCTGTCCCTAATTTCGGAGAGGAGAAGGAAGTTCACCGGAGTGAGTCGGAACTGGGTGGACTAAGATGATATTCGTACTGGCGAACAGTCTAGTCGACTGGGAGACTATATACATGCGACTGTCTTTGTACTATCTTTTGCCGGTAATAAAACAAGGGAAAAGGAAGTACAAGGGGGTCAATATAAAAGAGAGAACAAGGGAGCAAGGTACGCGATAGTCCTGCACGTCGGTAATCAAAGTATTGAGTCTCGGTCGGGGACGGACTCGGTAGTGGTGTCTCGGTCGTGACGGGATCGGAAGCAGAAAGTGGACTCTGGGTCGGACTTGACGGAGATTATGGAAAACGGTCCTTCGTCCTTTCGGTCAGAAAGGTCTCAGAATAAGGAGGGGTGGTTGTGGGGGTTGTTGAAGGTACGGGCTATAACATAGTGTCAAGAAGTACTTGCCCATGAGATACATACTAATCAATGCAAGTGAATAATGCAAGCAAGCAGAAAACAATGGACAAACCAAGCAAACAAAGGAAAAAAAAAGCTGACTGTAAAGCAACCCACAAGGCATGCAGACAAATGAGGCAGTGACTGGAACACGGGGTAGGGGGCAACAGGATTGGGGCCAGCAGGATTGGGGCCAAGAGGACTGAGGCCAGCAGAATCAGTGAGGTATGCGCCGTATGCGTCGTACGCGCCATATATGCCATATGTGCTGTACGTGTCATGCGTACGCGTTGTATGCGTTGTATGCGCCATATGTGCCATATGTGTCGTATGCCCCATACGCGCCATATGCATCGTACGTGTTGTATGCGTTGTACACGCCGTATGCGTTGTACACACCGTATGTGTTGTACACACCGTATGTGCCATACGTGTTTTCAGTAGGGGTCTTGACAGGATTGACAACCAGGGAGACAAGCATACTGCCACATCCGTGCCCCACACACCAGTCTGTCCAATCGCTTTTGCGGCAGCAGCTGGCGATGCTATGCACATGAGTGTCGCATGCAGGAGGTTGGCCGGCTGAGATATGTCATTAAGAACCACCAGCAAATTTGGCTCCTGGACTTACATTTCACATCCTAGATGCCCTCTGCGGTAACCTCCAGCCCGTCATACAGCTTGGTACAAATGCATGAGGACACTGCCATGTCTGTGCCCCTTGCGCCAGTCTGTGTGATCGCTGTTGCCACGTCAGCTGTCGATGCGACACGTTTGGCTCCTGGACTTACAGTTTGCATCCTGGATGCTCTCCGTGCAAGGCTGGTGTACCTCTCGCCCACCGCATCAGCTGTATTATCTCCTCAAAGGAAGCTGAGCGCTCCCAGGTATATCAAGATAGCATTCCTCTAGCACCAGTCATGTCTGACGGTCTTTCCAACAAGGGTCGCAAGGTGGCCAGCACATGCTCAATGGTGGAGTCTATAGTCGCCGTTTGTCTGCCTCTCAGAATGGCAAGCCCAACTTGTATGAGCCCAAATTTGTCGAATGGGGCTATGGTGGCATAGGCACCATTGCTAACAACCAAGTAAAGTCCTGCTCTGGTCCAGATTGGGCCAAATTGCAAAGTAAAGGCAAAGTGCTTGGCAGTGGTTCCGATATTGATGAAGACGATGGCAGTGTGGGTATGGTTATATAAGCATACCTGTGAAAACTTGCCTGCGGGTATGGGTTTGGGCCAGGTTGGAAATCCTGACCCTGACCCTTATCTGGGCTACCCATACCCGCTGCCCGTGTAGGTTTCCAATACTCATGCCAATCACTACCTGTGCCATTCCCTAATACTAATTCTAAGCTAATTATGTAATCCCTTGATAAGGCAATTCCTTCATGAAGCTGGTGGAAGTGTTCAGAAGGAATAGGAAAGCTTTGGAAGCCTGTGAGGTCACTGTGTTACCCTTGTAGTCACTTGTCAACAAATGAAACATAATGTTCCCACAACTGGTACTTTTGTGACTGGTCATGTCACAAAATATTAATATTATGTAAGTCATGCTTCTGGACTGACCTTTATGTAATTATGATTATATAAGTCCAAGAGTTTGTTGTACATTGAGGACTAAGAGCTTGAGCCAGAAGTTTGTGGTAGGTTTAGGTATTTGGTTCCATAGTTGTTGTACATTGTGGGTCCATACATTTGATAGGCAAAAATATGCATGTTTTTATGATTATCCACAGGCTCAATCTTCTTGAAAATCAAGAGTTAATTACTGAAGGTATTTCACTCTTGATTGGCTAGCCAAAAACATTATAATTTTTTGTTGCCAAGATACAGTAGGGGACAAAACCGTTCAAGTGTTTTGAACATTTGTGTTGTACTATAAATAACGGGAGGATTACATGATCAAAAAATATGACGTAATTAGTGGAGATAGCCCTGCTTCTGAACTTGTGGTCACAATCAAGATGATTTCATAATTCTCAATATTCATTGAGATATTAATTATTTTAAAAAATTAAGCATTTGAACAGTTTTGTCCCTCACATTTTTTAAACAAGAAATGGTATATATCAGTACTTGGTAAAGCCCCCATTTGCTCTCATCACTGCCTGCACCCTTCTAGGCATGCTCTCAATCATCTTCTGACACACCTCTGGCTCTATCTTCTCCCATTCCACTCCAATCCTCTCCCATAGCTCATGCACTCCACTAGAGGGGTGTTTATAGCAGAAATGTGCTTTTTGACAATAGTCTAGAGGTGTTCAATGGTGTTTAGGTCAGGGGACTGAGCTGGCCACTTCATGACCTTATAGCCATGGTCAAAAAACCACTCAGTGGCCTTCTTGCATGTGTGCTTGGGGTCATTATCCTGTTGAAAAATTATGTCAGTAGAATGTTCACCATAATACTCCAGGCTAGCCTGAAGCTCATCATCCAAAATCTACCTGTACAACTCCCCATCCATCCTTCCATCCATTTTGGCAGTATAGCCAGGTCCTTCAACATACAACCCCATACCATCACAGAACCTCCACCAAACTTCAGTGTTCCCTCAACTAGCCTCTCATTCAAAGGCTCTCTAGCCTTTTTATACACCTATCTCCTTCTATCTGACCCTTATTCAAAGGCTCTCCAGCCTTTTTGTACACCCATCTCCTTCTATCTGACCCCAATTGATTGATTTTGATCTCATCTGACCAGACAACATGCTTCCAGTCCTCTAGAGTCCACTCCAGATGAGCTTCTGCAAACTCCCTCCTTGCCTTCCTATGCCTTGCACTAAGAAGTGGCTTCTTTCTCTTTACAACTGCCTTCATCCCGGCATTCTTCAGGTTCCTCCTTACAGTCTTGAATGTCACTGGTTCATTGAGAATGTTTTTGAGCACCTGAGTATCCTGGGTTGCATTCTCAATCTTCTCTCTTTGCATGAGTGATATGATATGGTGGATATTGGATGGGGATATCTTGGATGGGTGACCACCAGTGGCCTTAGGTATATCAGGACAGTGTTTCCTGCAATTGGTAGAGATAGAGCCAACAGAGACACTAAAGGTAAGAGGAGATGTACTGGCTAGAATGACCAGTTGTGAGCAATTGGATGATAGAGTCAACTTTAGCAGCACAGAGAGGCTTCATGGTTCTGAACAAGGGATGTTTGGCTTTATTTGGACATAAACAAACTATAAAAAGGTTCACATGATGTCATGTGACTTGTTATGTGATTTCCAGCCCTGTATATACAATTTATTGCATTAATAACTCTGAGGGACAAAACCATTCAAATGCTTCATTTTTTTAAATAATTGATATCTCAATGAATATTGAGAGTTACATAATCATCTTTGATTGTGACCACAAGTTCAGAAGCAGGGCTATCTCCACTAATTATGTCATATTTTTTGATTATGTAATCCTTTCGTTATTTACAGTACAACACAAATATTCAAAACACTTGAATGGTTTTGTCCCCTACTGTATAGCTAATTTAAGTGAATGTTTTCCTTAGGAGAGGTTTGGACTTTACAGACTGATTAGGCTCAGAAAAATGACTAAAAATAACAGGGGGCATTCCCAATTCCCCAACATGCTCTAAATATCATTTAAAATCACTATAGTCTAATACATAGAGTATGTACATGATGTGGGTTAGTGTTAGAGGATTAGTAAGCCTAGAATGCATGGACCATGTCACTAGGTACATAGCCTCGGTCAGACATTGCCACACCTCAGTGAATCTACCATTCACTGAGTTGAGTTACACTTTCATTATACTGGTTAATTTGTCACTCATTACCATGTAGTAACACTGTCTTAGATACTTATTTTATATTATATACTTAGTGAATCTACCATTCACCAAGTAACACTGTCTTAGCTGCCCAAAGTTCTTTACAGGTTATGGGCCCCACTGTTATGATGATGAGAAAGGATGTAATTGTAATATATTAAAATCTCCCAAAGGCAAGGCAGTGGCAAGGTTCGGATTGGGGTTTGGCTTCAATGTATTGCATTGCGCCCACTTGACCGTACGGTCCCCAATTTCGTAAAGGCGAGAATGGAAGAAGTGAACAGAGGAACCTTAGTCAAAATCAAGATTGATTTTCTGACTGAAGACTGAACTAATAGTACAAGATCTTTTATACTACTTTCTAATCTATTAGGAGTCGAAGGGATTCCTATAATAGAATGAGAAAGCCGAGGATTGTGAAAAGCGAGAAACAGAATACTACATCCCTAATAATGATCTCCTCTGTGACATTGCGGAGTGATGTGTTACTCGGATTCCCAATGGAGTTACCCTAAGGAACGTAATAGCAGATCGGATATAAAGGAGTAAATGGAATTGCGAACAGATGAAAATGAAATGAAACGTAATGAAAGATATTAAACATAAATGAAGACTGAATGGAAAAGTGAGCATATAGAATGTGAAGTAAATGGGTGGAGTGAATTGACAGGAGCATGTGACGCTAAGATGGATACACAAGGTGCATATAGTCTGTGGGCTGAGGGTGTATGGTTGGATAAGCGAGCGAGAGCAGAGTTGGGCTGAGTGGGCTGAATTGAATAGTTGGCTTGCCGGCGTACGGTTCCTGACAATATCCCCCCCTTATGGCTGAGTCCCACAAGGCCGCGGAGATGAAGTTCTAGAACGGTGGCCCTGTTGGAGTCTAGAAGTGTGAGTGCGTATAAGAGAAGTCATAAGGGAGTTTGGGAGGTAACCATCGTCGACATCACCAATGGAAGGATACTACGTCAACCCTGCCTACATGCAGAAGCTCATGGGTCTCAACCCCTTGCCAGTCACCACCTATCTCTGAGGTGAAAACAACCTCCCCACCATCGTCCCATCCCCATCATCATCTACCATCGAGCGCAGCCAGGCGCTACTCGAACAAGACCACATAGATGTGTGAGAGCCCTGGATCGAAGGGGCGAACTCGAAAAGTGCAAAGGTGAGTAAAGTGTTGTCTCGGAATTGATTTTGGCTGATAATGTTTTTTGCAATATGCTCATCTTCAGATGAGGAATGACAAGGATGACATGAACAGCATGTTCTATCAAAAGGCGAGGTTGGGTGAACAGGATGACCGCACACCGTGGTCTTGTGGTTTCATACTCAGGAAACCTTACAACCACTGAAAAAAGCAAGACAACACGTGTTTAGGGAAGTGGGACTGGATCTGGATCTGGGTGCATGTGTGTGGTGTAGTGAGAGAGGTGTTGGTTGTAGTGTGAATGAGAGAGGTCACAGTACAAGTAAGAGGAAGGGTAAGGGAAAAGTCAGGGAACAGAATCCCAAGGATGAAGGAAATCCGAGGTCGGAAAAGCGAGCGAGGGAAGGAATGCCAGAAGAACATGGTGATGATGATGGTGCAGGCCCCTTGAAAAGGCCAAGGTTGGAACCCAGGGCGCATACTCCTCTTTTTCTTCCTGACCCTCATTCCCCACTGCCTCCTCCACCACCCAACCCTCTTGAGGAGTCATCTCCTCCACCTTCTGTGGCACAGATGCCACAGATCACCATATCGTCACCATCCCCAGCCCCTCCTATGCTGCCACCTCCTCCTCCACCTCCTCCACCTCCTCCTATGCCATCCCCTCCACCTCCTCCCTCACTGCCTCCTATGCCATCCCCTCCACCTCCTCCCTCACTGCCTCCTGCGGCCATGCCTCTACCTCCCAGAGCCCTGCTTCCTGCACCTCCTGCGCCCTCGCCTGTCATCATATTGACTTCCACTCTTCTATCGCTGCAAGCATCTATAGAAGAACTTCACAAGGAGGTCTCGGAACACAAGTTCCAGCTGTCGGAGAGTCGAATGACGAATGAGGAATTGCGAGGTGAGGTTAGGGATTTGCACTTGCAATTGAGAGATCAGAGGTTGAAAAATAGGGAGATGGAATTTGAGCCGCCAAGGGTACATGGCACTTGGGCCAATTGGTTGGGGCCTGGAAATCTGAGGAGTGCGTTTGATGACTTGGATGAAGATGGAGAAGTAGAATCAGGCTTGTAGAATAGGAAGTGACATGATTGTATATTTTTTTTTGACTTGAACATGAATTGAGGGTTTGGAAATAGAGTTGAATTGGAAAGGAATGATGAAGTGGAAACTGAGGATTGAACTTGAAAATGGAAAGAATAAGCTGAATTGCGAGTTGAATGAGTGAATCAGAATTGAGGATTTTTTTTTGAACTTGAAGACAGAGAGAATGGAACTGAAATGTGAGTGTGATAATA
>QLPG01001367.1:0-22890 GCA_003314385.1 Gomphus sp. MG54 | reverse complement strand
TTTTTATTAGTTTACTGCTGAGTATATAGGGTATAAAAGTATAAGGGATCTCCAACAGCCTGAGAAAGGACTTCTGAACAGAAGGAGGAGAGTAGGGAGGCGTAAACCTAGTTGATACTCAGACTGAGGAACTATGTACATGTATCAACTACTTATATAGGCTGAGGGGCAGAATGTGGAATAAGGGTGGCATAAGACATGGAAAAAGAAAAAGGTATGAAGACCATGTGGAGGTATAGTCCACAGCGATTAGAATAGAACAATGAGAGAGTAAGACAATGAAATATAAGTGGTGGGATGGTGGGAACGAAATAGAACAATAAGGAATGGCCAAGAATAAAACAACAGGGCCGTGAGTGAGTGGCAGGGAATAGTGAACGTCCTGTGGGTAAACGAGTGAGGGGGAAAGGAAAGGAGTGTAGGGATGATAAAGAATAGGGGTTGGGGAAAAGGATAATGAACCAGGTGATAAACCGGGTGTACCGAACCGAAACCGTACGCTGTGGAATGATGTGAGTGGGGGTTGGTTGGTTGGTACTGCCAAATAAATCAAAGCATGATGTATGGTTGTGACAGTGCCAGACCATAAGACAACAGTGTCGTAGCTGTGGATAAAACAAGGACAGGATGTCCCAAAGTGAGACGGGTCAAGGAACAAGGAGTGGAATGGGTAGGATTATTGGGTTGGTGAATATGATAAGGAATGGGGATGAGGAGTGGGAACGAGGGATGTGGACGGTGGATTTGCCAAGCCGAGAATGGCATATTAAGTATGTGGTTTGGTCACAGACTGGTTACTTGGTCGGCACTACCGAACTACCAGGCCTTGGTTTGTATACTTGACAATTGTCCGGTATTAGTATTTGGATTCAGCCTAAGTAGTTGATTGTCCTGCTTAGTAAACTGATTCTACTAGAGTGAGATTATCTGTTGATTGTCTAGTTCAATTGCATCTCTACCCCTGAGGGTTTCTAATCAGTCTCTGATTGAAGACTCTTTTGTCTCTTGAGATTACTTCACTGTAATTTCTGTCTCGGCCTCACCCTCATTTTAGAGTGCATTCACTGGGTAATCCATTCAGTCCACTTACTTCCTCTTTCCTCTAAGCACATTCCCTTTCATTGGAATATCTCTGGACCCCTAAGTGTCCTGAACCTACAGACTTTGATAGTCTCATTCATTGCTGCTAACAAATGCATCACCCTCTCGTCGTATTAGCTTGCTAGAGTTATTACACAGATTGTGACTGTCAAGTCCACGTACCGAGACCCATCCGCCGGCAGTGCCGACCGAGCAATTACTCTATATCCACGACCAAGTGCCCGCATTGCCCGCATACCACTTGGTGCACCGGTCCCGGCTCAGCACATTCGCCATCCGCACTCCTCGGCTCATTTCACCTCGGGACTCCCCGTCCTTGTATTATCTTCGGACGCGACCCCATTGTTTTATATCCGGCCACTCCTTATTGTTCCATTTCAAGTCACGATCCTATTATATTACCTTTTATTGTTCTATCCCCATTTTGCATTCCTTGTTCTAATTTTGTTCGTTGTGGACAACAACCACATTGCTCTGCATACCTTGTTGTCCCACATTCCTTATTCCACATGTCGCTTCTTAACCTATATAAGTAGGACATGGATGTACATACTTCTTCATTCTGGGTATTGACTAGGCTTAGGCCCTTCTACCTTCTTCTCTTCTGTTAAGTCCTTGACTCAGGCTGGCATCTTCAGCATCCCCCTGAGTATCTGTCTGTTACAAATACAGTGGCACGCACGGCAAGTAGGGCGCAACGCACGAGTAGGTTGAAGCCAACACCACTACTTTTGGCCTGCAGGACTTGGCCATAGTCCGCCCGACCTTTCGACAACACCCTTCGGCAGTACCGAAGTCCGTCAGTATCCGACTCCTGACAGTGACCAAGGTATAAATATTAAATTATTTCCAGAGTTGCGCTGCAGCAGGGTTTGAAACTCTTCTTTGTCTCGCTTCACTTCACACAGTGCTTGACTATAGTGTTATATCTTTAACACCAAAGTCTTGTCCAGGTTCCAAAACGATGTCCCATCATCTAGTTAGTGCATCTGGTTTGGCCTCAAGGCATCCAGGGCAGAAGGGATGATCATGTTGAACTATGAGAGGTATTCCAACCATTGGACCTGTTGGTGGGTGAGGAGTTTGGTTTTTGAGAAGTATTCCAGATTCTTATGATCTGTGACTATGTCTATGGGGTTGGGGGAGCCTTCCAGGTAGTGCTGCCAAGTCTTGAATGCTTCACAGATCACAAGTAGCTCCTTGTTGTGTATATTGTAGTTAAATTCCAGAGGGGTGAACATCTGGGAGTGGAAAGTGATCAGATGTATGTTGTTTCTGTGGGAAATATTGTGGATAAAATGGCTGTGAGGGTGTAGTTGGATGTGTCTGTTTTGATGATGAGTTGAACTAGGGACCCATTGGCTCAGTACCAGCACCACAGTAAAGGCCTTTTGAGGGTTTTGGAGGATGCTCTGCAATTCTCAGTAAAGTTCCATGGGGTGTCCTTCCATGTCAAATGGGTTAGTGGAACTGTGATATTGGAGTAGTTAAAAATGAAACACCTATAGAAGTTTGCAAATCCAAGGAAGGACTGGATGTCCTTAACCTTGTCGTCGGCCATGGTGAGGCTGTCTGGAGACAGGATGCATCCTAAATATTCCATGGTATTGACGTGAAAGTGACACTTGTCCATATGGGTGTATAGGTGGTTCATTTGGAGTCATTTCAGGACATTGTGGACATGTTTCTTGTGTTGTCCCAGGTTGTCTGAGTATATCAGAATGTTGTCTAGGTAAACCAGTACCGATACATTGAGGAGGTTGGAAAAGATGTCATTCATAAGGCACTGGAAAGTAGCCAGAGAGTTACTTAGTCCAAAGGGCACGACATACCATTCGAAGGATCTGTATCAGGTGTGGAAAGTGGTTTTCCATTCATCACCTTCTCAGATGATTTTAGTTTGTTTTTGGAGAGGGAGTAGATTGGGCCAAAGGGGGGTGAGGTTCCTTCATTGAGTTCTATCCTTAGATAATAGGGTCAATGCAGGGCCAGGGTGTCGGCATGTTTTTTACTAAAAATGTCCTTGAATTCATGGTATTCATATGGGATGTTAGTTAGGTCCATGGGACTGTCCTTGTTATTATCTAAGTTGGAAAGGAGGAGTTGGAAGGTCTGAGTGCCATCCATCTTCAAGATGCAGGAAAATACTGCTGCATTGTTAATGTAACTTTAGGTGCAACAAGCAGTGTTTTTGGAGGGTTGGATGAGTGCTGAGTGGAAACTGTAGGGTCAGGTGGTACCAAAGAATCAGTCAGGGATGGAGGTATGAATGAGATACTACTCAATGCCCAGTCAATCGATGGATTGAAGCAGGTGAGCCAGTTGTGTCCTAGGACTGCCAAGCAACTAGAATATAACAGAGTTATGAAAAATGTTATGGAGTGTTTCTCCCCTTGGGGAAATCAGATCAGAAGTTCAATGGCCTTGCATATTGTGGAGTTGGAGGATCCATTGAAAATTCTTAGTAGGATTGGTGTGATGTTGTGGTATCGAAGGTTGTACCTAGATACTAGCCCCGAGTTGAGGAAACAGTGCATTGATCCTGAGTCAACAAGGGTGTTCAAGCAGTGGCCTGGCAGGGAATCAGAGGTCAGGCAGATAGTTAGCAAGTTTGGACTTGAGAGAGCAGACACATTGAGTCTTAGTTCCATTGAGGCATCATTGGGTTTGGTGCATCCTTTGGTTGGTGTTGGTGTTAGAGGGCTGCATTTTGAGTCTTTTGACTCTGAAGAATCTGCTACTTCCAAAGTTTTCTTGGTTCTTTCTGTTGTTGAGGGACTGCGCCCCTTGGTGGCTGCGAAAGAGGGTTTTGGGCATTCTTTGGCCATATGGCCTGTCTTGCTACAAAAGAGGCAGAGGTCCTGTTTGAAATGGCATGGCCACTCCTGCAGTGTAATTTTTCTGTCTTTTCCGAGTTTGGGCAGGTGTTGATGGATGGGCACTTGGGTAAGCCCCTTGGTAGTTTCTGATTGTGGTTCCCAATGTCGAGCATCGATAGAATGGGATGGGAGGCAAAGTTGCAGTAGGGAATGTGGTTTCCCTACCCTGGAGATTTCGTCCTTGATTCTTCCAGAGAGTCCATTGTAAAACTGGTAGCAGAGTGTGGAGTTGTCCCAATGGGTATGGGTGGTAAGTCTGTTGAATTCAACCATATATTTTGTGATGCACTGGTTGTTGTGCATGCAGAGTTTTTTGAGGTCTGTTTCAGCCTGGCCTTCTGGGTCATGGGGGCCAAAGTTAGCCTTAAGTTCAGAAATGAATTTGTCATAGTCATGGAGCCAGGAAGGCTCGTTGTAGGCAGTGAAGGCTGGTTTGAACCAGTCCAGGGCAGTTCTGGTCAGGTATGACAGTGCATAGGTTACCTTGGTGCTATCGGGGTTAAAGGTGTTGTGACGAAATATTATTGAGTGGCATTGTACACATTTCCTACACTAAAACTGTATTATCTCCCCCAATCACTCCCAGATCAATGTGCAACTCTGCACCGAGGTTCTATACATCACAAGGAACCTATACGAATATTTACAGGAATTTAGGGAAATATTTTGTGTAATTCTATGTACCCGGCCCCATACCTAGCTAGCCCCATGGTCCGGAAGAGCAGTTATTGAATGAGATACAGAAGGGGAAGCAGGGAAGCGAATAGGAGGACATACAGGGGATATAGGAGAATGCACTCACATGCAGAGGAACGAGAGATAGTGAATCTGGGGCGCATATATGCTGCCACCGAGGACAGCTGACAGAAAGACAGGAGGGGAGGACATGGGACATGGCTCAGGAACGAGATATTTGTTGCGCATAAGAAGGGAACAAAGGGAGAAGCACTTATATTCAATTGGCACCACTGACAGGTGTCATATCTCTATGAAGATCCCATCGGGGCAGTCCACAATGGGCCGGCCCTGCATATGCTCCACAGTTTTCACTAACTACAGATCATAGTTACATCATGGGATATATTTGTATAAAGCTACTGCAGTTACAAGGAATTAATAGACAGAAAAAAATATTTTTATCCCCCATTACTAGCCACTAGGTTATACTTGAAACTCATCACTCACGCTGAACCGAAGGTTAAGCGCCGAGTGCTCACCTACCCATTTAGGATTAGAACACTTGCTACTCGTCGTACAACAATTCCGGAATACAGTTGGGTTCTCCATATTATATATTATTATATTACACCACTACAAATTACATTTCACTTGTGGGAGAACTACAATTCACTCAACCAGCGTTTTGGTGCCCAGACCAGTTCCCCGGAACGGCACCTAGGTGGAGGTGAAACCCGGGATTTAGCCTAGGGTAGATCATCAATAGCACAAAAGTTTCTCTATCGATAAATACAATAAAAATCATAGTAAAATCCAGGAAATCATTATCCTATTTGTAGTATCGACTCTCCGATATTCTAGCACGGGAAACCCCAAGGAAACCTAGTTTACCACTCCAAACAACAAAACAGAGCCAGGGCCTGGTAATTTTCCATAGGACTTGTGCACACATGTTGTCTCTCATGACGATCAGGAGTGTGAGTATGAATATACTGTTAAATCCACATGTCAGGTGCTTAAAACAATATTACTGGAGAGATTCTGTGGGTTTCCAAGGGGTTCCATGGGGAGGTCAAGATTCTGAGGACATGGGGTGTCGGAGGTTGTAAGGTGATGGACAAAGGATGGAAGGGACAGAAAGTGGACAAATAAGCACCAGGGACTTAGAGGGTTGGTTGTGGCATTGAGTTTGCATGACCAGTCATTTGGGTATTCAAAGTCAGAGGGCCTTGGCTTCAACTTATGTGTTGCATCCTCCTTGATCTTAAATACTGTGATAGGGAATATGGATTGGTAGATGGACTAGCTACTATGGTACAGATTCTTGTAGCTATGGGATATGTAGCTAATATTCTGTGTGATTATATGCTGTTACGCTGGTGATGTGCAACAGGTCGATCGGATGTAAGCGCTGGTCCAAGGAGCTGGCAGCGATATGACTGAAGGTTGTGTAGGTCATTGTGGATGATCCACAATAATAAAATAGATCAATAATGGCATGAGCGTGATATAGAGCACCCATTTAGTTATCCCCGCTGGGTCCGTAGCCTTGAATGACGACGATGGAGATTCTGACCCAATGTGGCTTGATGTCACGTGAGTGCTGATGAGATTATGAGCAAATGAACAGTAGGATTGACAATTTCTCGGGCAGTCTATTTAATTTTCTCCTCAGTGTAGTCAACCACTCCAAGTATATTCAAGAAATATACCTATTTAATTTTCTTACAGAGTAAAAGAAATAAGAAAATTAGTCCAGACACTACAGAATTATATTATACAACTCACCTCCTTAGTGTAGTCAACCACTGAGGAGGGAAGTATGTGCGAGTGATGTTTCACCTGCACATATACTAGAGCCTGCTCCTGACCCTATCGAAGGTTTGAGCCAGGCTACCGGTCCCTATCCAGGGAGCCAGCCACGCACGTCGTCTAGTGCATAGGCAAGCGCCCATAAGTTGCGTACATGTAGATATACAATATCTCCCTCAATATTGAGGGTAAAAATACAAAAAAAAAATATGAAAAATAGAGAATGAAAAGGCGCACAGTATGACACTAAAATCGATATAAAAATACAATATATATTGAGATTGGTCTCTCAGGGGTGAGATGCATGTTTGCACCCTACAAGTGGGTCGAGTAGATATCAAATATAAGTGTAAGGGGTTTTTCAGTATGAGAGACTAGTAATATTTGTTGTAGTTCCTTCCTCTTTATACAAGTAAATCCCTTGACTATAATATGATCTGTAATTAACAGATTCTGTGGAGCATATGCAGGGTCAGCCCACTGTGGGCTGCCCCGATGAGATCTTCATAGAGATATGACATCTGTCAGTGGTGCCCTTTGAATAGAATTGCTTCTCCCTTTGTTCTCTTCTCATCTGCAGCAATTATCGCCTCTCTGAGTCATGTCCCATGTCTCATTCTCCTGTTTCTCAGTCATCTGTCCTCAGTGACTGCATATATGCACCCCGGTTCCCTCAATTCTTGTTCCTTTACATGTGAGTCCCTTCTCCGATATCCCCTGTATGTCCTCCTATCCATTTCCCTTCTTCCCCTTCTGTATCTTATACAAAATGTGCTCTTTCGGCCCCTACATCTCCTGATCATGTGGGCGCTTAGCATGTAAGTCACTGCTGGCTTGTGTCTCTTGTACAGTAACTACTAGTAAGTCCATGTGTTATACTACTTTCCACTACATGCTCACTAATACTTGTTCTGTACACTCTTTTACACTATTTTTCTTTGTCATACAACCGAATACACACTCAAACATGTTTTTTGTCCTTATTTTCTCATCCCTCACTCCCTTCTCCCCATTCCTTCCACCGTTCGTCACAACACTTAATTGTCTGTCCCTAATGTTGGAAAGTCGGAAACATGCAAGGGACTAAGTCGGAATCAAGTCAGAATTAAGTTGGAACTTAGGATGCAAATTAAGTTAATATTTGTACTGGAAAATAGTCCAGTTGACTGGGGGTTATATACATGTAACTACTCCTGCTTTTTTCTAATGTCCAGTGTAAAGACAAGGGGGGGGGGGAGGGGGAGGAAATACAAGGGGTAAATAGAAAGCAAAGAACAAGGGAGCTAGGTACATGATGATCCATTGAGATGCCTGCCACAGGGGTGGAACCGTGGCTACAGAATCTATGGGAATTGGGGATTGCAGAACTTCAGGTTGTAGAGATATAATTGTAAGAAGGCAGTCAAGGGTCTGTTCATGAATGACTGTGGCTAGAAAATCCCCTGGGAATGGCAATGGTCATTGATTAGATCAGTCTGAGGCCTTGACCATAACACCATGTATATATGAATACATTATTCATATGGGTGCATTGGGTCACTATTACAACCTATGTCTGTGGTCATTATATGGGTGTCTAAAAACATGACAGTCTCAAATACTATACACTGCAGCCAATCTATCACACCTGTGTCACACCAAACCACAGGCACCAAAGATGGTCCCACATTCCTGCATTCTCACATTCTCATGATCCCATTTCTATGATCTCATGTTCCCACACTCTTGTGATCCCAAATTCCCATGAATACTTTTCTATTTTTGTTTATTTTCTTTATTCAATTTTTCGACCTCAGGGTTTACCTAAAGTTGTACATGTGCTATCTAGAATAGATAGGACCTTCCCATATTGGGTTACCCATCTTCCTGTGTCCTTTGTGGCAGTTGGTTGCACTAATGATGGCCTATGGCCCCCATTATCCCTTACTGACCCACCTGGTTTGCAGGGTGATAGTTTCCATGAGCGATTATCAAGAGTCTTGATTGTGAGGCAATCTGTCTTGATAAGTGCTTGGTTGCCGAGGCAAGCATGCATGACATGGGAATGTAATGTGGGTCAGACAAACATGGTTTGCTGTTTTGTGGGGGGGGTGTCACCTGTCACCTTGATTGTTGGGTCCTTGGTGACTTGACCCTTCTTCATCTGGCTACAAGCTGTGTTGATCCTGCCAATGGTCAAGCTGTTTGTTGGGTATTTTTTTTTTCGAGTTAGGTGATCATAGTGTAGTGTGTCTATATGTGGGCATGAGTTTTATTATATACATGTATGATTTTGACATTTGTAATCTGTATTGATGGTGTTTCAAGCATTGTTATGTTAGAGGGATAGGAGATACACTACCAAATTTGGTTTTCAGGCATTCTGTGTCTCTTGTGAACTGTAGTACTGCTCTAATTCCCTTGTCGATATTCAGAAGGTGACATAAGGATTTTGATTTGCATCCTAATGTGCATGACACTTCTATCCTTATATGTTCATGCACTTGACACTCAAATAGGAAGTGGTGTACTGTTTCATTGGTGTGCAGGCAGTATGGGCATAATGGGGAGGGGGTCTTCCTCAGGTGGTGGAGATGTCTGTTGAGTGGGATGTGACCCATTCTCAGTTGTGTCAGTAGACTACCTTGGGCTCTAGTGAGATCACCCATGGTTTTTTAATATTTTTTTGATGGAAGGAGGGGTCGATGTTTGATGTGCGGGCATAGCAAGGTGATGTCTTCTAGCGGTCTTTCTATCATTTTTTTCAGCTCCATTTTGAAGGCTTGACGGGCAGCCAAGATACTATGTGGGAGTTTACCTTTTGCTAGCAGGGATGGTAGTGATGAGATTATGAGCAATTTGCAGTAGGTTTGAAGAATTTGTAGGCAGGCTATTTTATTTATCTCCTCAGTGTAGTCAATAACTGAGTGTATGTTCGAATAATATACCTATTTTATTTATTTTACAAAAGAAATAAAAGAGAAATCAGCCCTAAGGCTTTGTACATAATACTATACAACTCACCTCCTCAGTGTAGTCAATCACTGAGGAGGGAGGTTTGCACGGGTCGTGTTTCACCCGCATATACCCTGCAACCAGCCCTTGACCCTATCGAAGGTTTGAGCCAGGCTGCTGGTTCCAAATCCAGGGAGCTGGCCACACTAGTCACGTCGTGCGTGGACAAGTGCCCGTAAGTAGCGTACATAGTAGAATATGAATAACTCCCTCAATAATGAGGGTAAAAATACAAATAAAATTGAGAAAAATTAAGAGTTCAAAAGTGCACAGAATGATACCAAAATAAATATGATACTACAATATATTGAGATTGCTCTCTCAGGGGTGAGATGCAAGTTTGCACCCAACAGGTAGAAGATGTGTGCTGCTGGTGTCTCCTTTGGATGCCATCTTTTCCTCACTATCAGCTGCCTTGTTCCCTTCCACATCATCATGGTCGGTACCCATGTGATCCTTAGCTCTGTATGCCTATGTCTGAGTGGGTTGGTTATATGATTGGCCAGTTCATATATCATGCTGAGGATTTTTTGGCCAGATTGTGACTGGATGTGTTCGATAAATTAAATGACACCTTGGTTGTCTAGGCATATTGTGGCATACCATACTCCTATTTCTCTCTTCAGCAATTCCAGTGCTAGAATGACCCCTACACCTTCTGCATTATATGTTGTGTGCTTGTCCAGGGACCCTAGGCAGTATCTGAGTAATGATGGGGGTTGGTCATTCTTGTACATGACTGGGGCAGCTCCTGCTTTGTCATCTGCACAAGACCCATCAGCATATAAACATATGTCGCTTTTATCCTCTTTGTCATTTTTGTTGATTCATCTTGAGTTTCTGCCATCTCCATGGTGAAAGTATTGGGAACATTGGGGCATTGTAGAGCTGGATTTATAGTTTTGTTAAGTCCGCATGTCCAGCGCTTAGCTAGTACTTCCGAAGGAGCTATCTGGGTTAGCGTGAAGGTCCGTAACAGGGCCGAAGACCGAAGACGGGGATCAGACGGACTACGGACGGGGGAGGAAGCGCCGGGAACTTAGGGTAGGTCGTGGAATGGTTCAATCCGGTCGCTGAGGTGTTCGAGGTCAAAGGGACTTGGCTTCAACTTATGTGTTGCGCCCTCCTCGATTGTCTGTCCCTAATTTCGGAAGGGAGGTGGGAGTTTACCGGAAATGAATCGGAAACTGGTGGGGGACTAAATCGATATTCGTACTAGCGAACAGTCTAGTCGACTGGAAGACTATATACATGCGACTATCCTTGTACTTTCTTTGCCAGTCATAAAACAAGGAGGAAGGGAGTACAAGGGGTCAGTATAAAGAGAAAACAAGGGAGTGAGGTATGCGATGGTCTGCACGTCGGCTATCAAGGTAACGGAACCTTGATTTTCGGAGTCTTCAGAGGGTTGGAATCGCAGAACCTCAGAAAGTATGTCAGACATCCGGAAATCGGTTGTTCAGGCTTTGGTCAATCGGAAAGGTCCCAGAAACGGTGCGGGTGGTTGTGGGGTTTAATGTGGGTTTGTTTGGCTGCATGGGCCATAACAAGTTTCTATTGTGTCTGGTTTTACTCCAAAGGTGTGGAAGAGAGAGTGAAGTGTAGAGGGGTGATGTTCAGAGAGACACCATGTCCATATTCTGATTGGTTTGAATAGCGGGTGTGTAGCTGGTAGAGATGCAAGTCTGAGTGTGGCATGATGACAGACATTGTGGAGCAGTATGTCTATAGGCTATATGTCTGCATGTACCTCCAGCATATCTGTAGCTGTGGTTCTCATTGCTCTGGTGATGCCGATGGTAGCTATGTGCTGTAACAATGATAGCTTCCTTGCCACCCCTACAGATCCTGTTTGCCTCTTTTGGCCTTCCTTCTGGTATATAAGCACCTACATGACCAGGAAACATTTTTGTCTTCTTTGCTGGATGTGACAGGTTTGTTGTGTCACTGTCATGGTGGCTGTACAGTCACTGCTTAGGTAAGGGGGTCCTTAGTTCTTTCTCTTCTGGACCTCCCTACCAGTTGTCTGATGGTTTCTGTGGGTAAAATATGGGTTCAAGTCCCTGGGTTAGGCCCTGGGTAGGTCCAAAGGCTGGGTGTTTCTTGCTATTGGTCTCCCAGTACATGCTATAATCAGGACCCAATTATGTTGTCCTTACATTAGAAAGAACTCACCTAATAGAGGACCAAGGGCTCAGGTCTTGAACTTCCACTGGCAAGTTGAATAGTCCTCATACAAGATGTCAGATCCCCACACCTCCTTCCTCCTTCTCATTTCCTCATGCCATCTGGGTGGAAGTCCAGCATCATACTTGTACCTATGGAGGGAATGGTGATAGCTAGATAGATTGCAGAGTGTTGACCTTGGAATTCTTCATGTGAATGATTCCATGTTATGAGATGAGAGTTTGTTGAGTTAAAAGGAAAGGCTGTTGAAACAGCTCTGATATTTGTGAAGAGTGCACATGTGTTAGTGGCTGTCTGGGATCAGGATATCTGAGGGAATGGTGTTTTGGTGAACTTGGTGGCAAACGATAGTGAGATGTGCATAAATGGACCACATACCTGCAATTCAACTTAACATGAATAGTCCCAGTGCAGCAAGTCTGTTGCATGTTTCAATGTGTTTGTTAACAGCATTGTCAAATTTGCATGTCAGGTGCTTAGGGAATGGCACGGGTCACCCACAGGTCAAATGTGGGTGACCTGCACCTGACCCATGGGAAACCCGAACCTGTCAACCTATGGGTTTTTTCCCATGGGTCAATGGGTCTCGGGTGCATGCCGCACCTGCACGCAATACGTCGCATACGTGGTGGCATGTACGTCACATTCATCATGGCGCATGCACATACGTCGCATATGTGGCGGCACGTTCGTCACAGTGCATGCACATACGTCGCATACATTGCGTACATGGCACGGCATGTGTGCATACGGGCGTTGCATACATCGTGTACGTTACATACGTGGCGGCGTGTACATCACATTCATCACAGCACGTGCGCATACATCGTGTACGTCGCATTCATGGCATCATGTGTGCATTCGCTGCATTCTGGGTGTCACATTTGTGTCGGCGTGTGCACGTATGTATTCATCGCATTTGTGTCAGAGTTGATGCCCCAGGTTGGGCCTGGGTCATGGGTGCTCACGGCTTGACCTGCACCCACACCCAAGGACACCCGACCCGGTGACCCATGTGGGTTGGCCTGACCCATGCATTTCCCTACATGTGCTGAGGGTAATACTTCTGGAAGGGTTCCATAGGGGGGGGGGTTGAGGATTGGATTCATGGATAGATGGAAAGGACAGGAAGCAGACGGAAGCACCAGGGACTAAAGTCATTTGTTGTATTGAGTTGGTACAATTAGTTGTTTGGGTGTTTGAAGTTAGAGGGTGTCAAGCCCACAATACCGAGCTCCGGTTCACTTGGTAGTACCGACCGAATAACCCTTATCATTAATCCCACACACCAGTGATAAGTCATTCCTCACTAGTACATGGTCTCGGCTCGGTACATTTCGTCCACTATTTGGTTCACTTTCCCTACCCCATCCCTCCTATTCTTTATTATTGTTTTATTCCCCATCCTTCCCTTTGCCCATTTACCCATGGGATATTCACTATTCATTATCATTTGGTTGTGGCCTTATTGTTTTATATTCGGCTACCCTCTATTGTTCTATTTTCCCTCACACTCCTACTCGTTTATTATCGGTCATATCTCATTGTTTTTTTCTTGTTTACATCTTATTGTTCTATTCTAGATCACTGTGGACGATACTTCCACATGGTCCCCATACCTTATTCTTTTCTCCATGTCTTATGCCACCCTTATTCCACATTCCACCTCTTAGCCTATATAAGTAGCAAATGCATGTACATAGTTCCTCAGTTTGAGTATCAACTAGGTTTAGGCCTTCCTGCTCTCCTTCCCTCTGTCTAGAAGTCCTCTACTTGGGCCAATAATCTCAGCATCCTCCCAAGCACCTCTTCCATTCCAAATCAGTAGCACATACAGAAAGTAGGGTGCAACACACAAGCATGTTGAAGCTAACCCACTATGACTGGCCTGCAGGACTTGGCCAGTTTCCATCCACACCTTCGGCATTACCGAGGCCTAACAGTATACTGAGACTCACACTACTTCATGTGCCTCTTACCTCCTAACAATTATGCCCCCACAATCTCGATATGCTACCTGCAAGGCAACTAGAACCTCAGGCATCAAAGCTGAGAAATCAGTGGAGATGGTGGAATCAAAAAAATTGTCAACAACTCTTTGGCTCCCCCAGCACACTGGGAGTTGCATTGACTTGGCAAGTGCTAGTACTGAGGTTAAGCTCAATGCTTCTGCCCTTCTTAATCCTAATTCTTTGATAATCCCTCTATCTTTTGTTTTGGTGCCGAGTTCCTCGGTGACCCCTCTTAAATGCCTAATTGATTCAGGCTCTACTCACTGCTTCATCAAAGCCTCCTATGTTTGGGAACATGAAATCCCTACTACTTCTGTTGACTCAATTCCCCTTAAATTATTTGATGGCACTACTAACTGTCAAGTACACATACCGAGGATCTGGTAACTCAGCAGTACCGCCAACTAGACACTCCGATAGTAGCCGTATACAAGTCACTCAATGCGTTGGTTTTGGCCCGGCACACATACCGTTCGCATTCCTCACTCCCATCCTAAATCTACTCTTGGCCCCTCACTACCTATTAACCCTATCATAACCAACCATTAATCCTCAATCTCCCTCACCTTGGGACTTCCTGTCCTTGTATTATCCTTGGCCATGGCTACATTGTTGTATAGTCGGTTGCTTTCTATTGTCCTATCCTTGGCTACATTTCTATTATTCCATCCTTTATTGTTCTATCTCCGTTTTACATTCCTTCATTCTAATTATGCTTGTTGTGGACAATAACCACATGCTCTGCATACCTTGTTGTCTCACATACCTTATTCCACAGATAGCTTCTTAACCTATATAAGTAGGACATGCATGTACATACTTCCTCATTCTGGGTATTAACTAGGCTTAGGCCCTTCTACCTTCTTCCCCTCTGTTAAGTCCTCGACTTGGGCCAGCATCAGCAGCATCCTCCCAAGTATCTGTCTGTGGCAAATTGGTGGCACACATGGCAAGTAGGGTGCAACACACGAGTATGTTGAAGCCAACGCGCCCACTACTCCTGGCCTGTAGGACTTGGCCATTGTCTGCCCGACCCATTTTGGCAGTTCCAAAGTCCATCAGTACCCACAGCCTGACACTAACTCAGTCATCATCAAATCTGTAGAACTGCCAATCAAATTTCCGTCAGGACAATTACAGTCCATCCATATGTATGTCATATCACTAGATTCATCTGTATCAGTAGTACTCAGTCACAACTGACTCACCTGCTACAATTCATTGATTGATTGGGTATTGGGCAGTATTATGTTCCAAAAAACCACTAATGACCCTTAGAAGCTCCATGAATAGCCCTAGTCAATGCAGCCGCCTTTACATGTGCTTGCAAACTAGAAGGTTTGCAATTTTTCCATCTGGGCCTCTTGGCCATCAATGCCACTTTGGCATGATCGGCCAAGGTCTCATCTGTTCCATCTGTTCCCCTCAACCTGGTTGACTTGGAAAATGTCCCAAAAGAGTATCATGAATCTGCTGATGTTTTCAGTAAAACAAAAGCTGACACTCTAGGGCCCCGCCGACCCTATGATCTTAAGATCACCCTGGAAGATGGCACCAAGATGCCTCATCTACCCCTATACTCGCTGTCACAGTCAGAACTAGAAACCCTGCATGAATTCCTCGATGAACACCTGAACATGGGGTTAATTAGAGCCTTCCATTCTCTGCATGGCATGCCAATTCTATTTGTCTGAAAGAAAGATGGCTCCCTTTAGCTATGCATCGACTTCTGGGCACTAAACAAAGTGACCAAGAAGGATTGGTACCCTCTCCCTCTAATCACTGACCTCCTAGACACCCCCCAAAAAGCTCAAATCTATACAAAAACCGACCTTCGGGATGTGTACTATCTGATCTGAATTGCCGAGGGAGAAGAGTGGAAGACTGCTTTCAAGACCCAGTACAGGTCCTATGAATGGCTAGTCATGCCGTTTGGCTTCTCCAACACCCCCATGGCCTTTCAGAGATTTATGAATGACATTCTCGGTGACATGATAGACCATTGTGCTGTCACTTACATAGATGACATACTAATGTATTCAGACTCACTTGAAGAAAATCGAGAACATATTCGAGAGGTACTCCATCAGCTCTGAAAAAATGGCCTATTCACCAAAGCCAGTAAATGCAAATGGCATAAAGACATGGTCAAATTCCTCGGTTACATCCTACGTACCAATGGCCTTACCATGTCTGATGACAAGGTCAAAACCATCCGTGAATGGCCCGAACCAAGGAAAGTCAAGGACATCCAATCCTTCCTAGGTTTTGCCAATTTCTACCATCACTTCATCTTTAACTATTCAGACATCACTATACCCCTTACCCAGCTGACACATAAAGGCATGCCATGGGCGTGGAGCAATGACTGTCAAAAGTCTTTCGACCTGCTTAAAACCTCGTGCCCAAGGAAACCGTACATTCCCTTATCCACAACCCTTGCCCAGTCTGCAGCTCTCCGATCAGAAAACCTACCCTCTGGCCAGACATTATACCATTGTTCACCAGTTGTGAACTTCTCACGACCTTCATCAATAAGTAGATTTTAAAATCCATCTCTTAAACTTTGCCGATCAACCCAACTCCGCTTGACAACTCCTAAAATGGAAGTACATTAGATCCCATCCAGATCCCATAGCAGCTTGGTCACAAAGTTCACTCGAGCCCCTTGTACTTCCACCTCCTTGTTCTTTCGGTCAGAGTTCCCTTTCCCCATTTATGTTTCCCTTGCTCTTGGTCGCTAATTACTACCAGAATTTGAAATACACATCAGTATAAATATGCATGTAATGTAGAAGTTTGGTAGTCTGATAATCAACTTAGAATATGACCAGCAACCTCGCTTACCTCCGAGATTCATTGTCCCTTCAAGCTTTTGTCAAAAGGTCTCTAAGACCTGGCTCCACTCTAAACCTCTGCCCAAAGTTAGGGATCAACGAGATTGGAAGCTCACCGAGCTTTAAGTGCTAAGAACCTCGCTCACTTGCATTCTTAACATTGCCCTTACAACTCAGGTGTCTTGGTGAATGTCTGAATCAGGATGTTGTGTTGCTTTGGCTAGCTGTATATAGAAGGGAAATAGATGGCATTTGAATGTGCATTATAGAATGGCTCATTATTGTGTTGGCTTGTGCATTGCCTCATGATACATGTAACCTTTGTGTTTAACTCAGCTTGACTTGACTCATTCATTCATGGGCTCTGTTGACTTGGTTGGTAGACGTGTAGACGTGTTGACTTGTATTTTGTAGATTGGAATAGGTTCTGGGAAAGAATTAGAAGTGAAATAGATAGAGATGATAATGTAGGTGGTGAATCCCAACAAATTTGATTAGATCAATGCTAATAACAGCCCTTGGCTTAAATGAAGTAAATGAGACCATTTCAGTGTCACCTAGTCTGAGCTCTGTTATTGAAATCAAACAAACAAATAAATAGCAATCTTGATAGAATTGTGGATATGGAACTGAAACTAATTTCTTTCCATCAATTGAATTTTGAGTTTTGGCCACCTATCGGTGCCAGAAGCCCCTGTAGGTATTGCGATCACCTGTCGGTGCCAGACGCCCTTGAGGTATAGCGACCACCTGTCCGAAGTACTACATTTTGGTCCTGCCACATGCCAATGACACCCACCCTCACTCTTTGAGGGTTTGGGGAACCACTTCGTCATGGAACATCCCTGAGCCTCAAGGCAATAACCGAACCATGAGTCCAAAACGAGTTGATAAATGTAAATAAGAGCCTATTGAAGTTTTGAAAGGTCTTCCTATCATCAACAGAAGGTATATGGTTGTCCAATGCGGTGCTTCCGACGCCAGAGCCATTTTCCCGCAGAGACAGACCAACGGTCCTGTCAATCAGTCGGCTCCCTCTGACGTAGCCCAATAAACGCCCAAGATTGTACTTGGGCAGTCGGCTGTCGCCTTTTAGTCAGCAAGAAAGACTGGAAACACTGACATTTTATCTTTCCAGGTATAAATACATGCTCTTCATGGTGCTTAGATCGTCGCTCTTACTGCCACTCCATCAGCAGTGTTGTGAATTTCTACCCAATCCATTTATCGCTCCAGTATACATTATCGAACTTCATGGTGTCCGTCATACCCAAACATCTTGCCGCTTTTGCAATTGGAATCGACTCTGGACTCTATAGAAAATACAAGGATGAGGACAACCCTGATACTAAATGGACTATTTGGGTTCATGTTGGGGGAATATGGGTGGGAGATCCTGTTACCATCAAACGCGTAGACGGAGAGGCCGATATCTTCATGCTCGACACCAAACACGCCCTCAACCATGCGGTATTCAACTTCTTGATCAGCAGCCAAGATCTAACTTGGAAGAACCTCGGTGGAAAACTCATAGGCCCACCCGCTGTCGCAAATAGTAAAGGTACTATACACATCTTCCACATTGGCGCCGATCACGCATTGTATCACAATTCCTATGATGGCAAAAATTATACCCCATTCGAGAAACTTGGCGATACATTCTTTCATTCCCCTGCCGCTGTCAGCACTGGTGAAAAGGACGTCTCTGTCTTCGTTGTAGGTGTGGAGGATGGTCGTCTTTCCCATTACAATTGGAAAGCAAGTCAGGGCTGGGCTGCCCCCAAGTACCTTCCAGGCATTTGGACCGGGACTCCCTGTGCGGTTTCAGATCAGGCTGGCTCCTACGACGTTTTTGGAATCGATAAGTTGGGGAAGATCAATCACGTATCTTGGCGTGAGTTTCAGTTAATAGATACTATAACGAAGCCTATTCACTTGGATCATAACGTAGGTGATGGAAATCAGTCATTCGGAACAATTGATGGCCTCTTGAAAACCATTGACGCTATTTCTTGGGGACCGGGAAGGATCGACCTAATCGGCCTGGGATATGACTCTGATGTGTATCACAAATCATGGGAAGGAAACAATTGGGTAGAATGGGAGAATATCGGGGGCCCATTTATCCACCGTCCTACTCCGGTCAGCCACTCGGCAGGTGCATTGTCTGTGCTAACTGTCGCATGGAACTCTGTAATGTACATCAAAGTTCGGGACCCGGAGACAGGTGTATGGGGACCATTGACCGACATTGGAGGGGCTATTATGAGCAGAGTGGCGTAAGAAGTGGCATTTGAATGGAGGAGCTATGGTTTCTTGGGCTTATGTCTCGTCTATGCAACTATTCTTGTATCTTGCGTTAGGAATAAGCAAAATATACAACTTTGATATATATATTTTTTCCTTTTGAGATATGAATCACCAAAACAATTACACCGGTTTGATTTACGTAAGACGCGCGCCAAAGTGCACACGCGTTCGCGTGGGCAAAAAGAGAACTGCAATTACTCAGTCAAATTGTAGCCATTCTGTCTGAAAATAAAAATATAACTTCTCCAACACAATGTGGAGGGCATGGAAATGTCAAATCCATGTAAATTTGCCACCATAAAAATTGTTTTTCAGGCAGTTGGCCCTGATCAACCCCAGCTGCAGAACAGCTGTAGCAACACCAAATCAATTCAGACTTGTTAGATATTTTGCAGTAATATAATATACATATAGATGGAGGGAACCAACCACTTTTTAGTATATCAAAGTCCATTAGAATATTTTATATACTGTACTACAGTTGAGACAAGTAGTTTCTGCTTAATTATTGTTCTAGAGCCCTACAAGACACAGTTCATTGGAAAAATGTGATATTAAATTATGCGAGATCAATATCATACAAAGGGACCTCAACTGCCAGCCATCCTGTGGCCACACGCGGATTGCAAAGCAGTAGCTCAATAGTACCCTATCCTGGCATGCTCTTCGCGGTGCACGTGATGTCATCTTCACATTCACGGGGCGCTCTGTTGGAACCAAGTAGGTATGTGTATTATTTATCCCGTGTATTGAGCCACCCGTGCAGCGGCCACAAGCCATGAACGCGTCACACGCGTACGGATCACGTGATGTAACACCATCACGTGTCACGCGCCACAATCACACGCATCAGAACATGTGACAAACGCGTCAGTCACCTACCACGCGTCATGGATGGGAACCACCCGCGTCTCTAGGATTAGTTAAAAGCCGGGGGCAATGGTAGGGTGGTTATATGTGTTTTTTGTTAATTTGTTTTCTGCATTTTCATTGTATCTGCGTGACTTATCGAGTCTGTATATGCGTTGGTATGCGCAATGTATATGGATATCTTTAGGCGCTGATCCAGGAAGATGGCGTGTGGCTGACCGGGTAGGAATAAATGCTGTGGGACACTCGACGTGTAGCAGTATATGAGGGAGAGTGCCATAGTTATATTGTACCGCACCTATAGAAGTTATCCCGGTGTGTCCAGGTCTTTGACAGGATGGTTGAAATATATGTAAACTTGAAGCTTCGATTGCGCACGTAGGCGTCGAGCTTTCTGATCGATCGAGAGACGTATGAGATTGGAACTGATGTATATCTTGGTATCTACCTAGTTTTATACTCAAATGAACCATAGTAAGGTAGCGGACAAACGGTTTCCGCTAAGGTCACGTGACTCAAGTGTCACACTCGCCATTTTTCACAAGGCTCTGGCAGCATTGACAAAAAAATTATTCTGAGACCACAGATCAATGGCATGGAACTATATGTACATATTGTTGGTTATAATTTTTGAAAAAAATCACTATTGCAAGTGTAGTATATCCAAACTTTCAAACATCTTCTCAAAATTCATAAACACATTTTTTAAGCAGTCTGACACTGTCAAAAAAATTTCGGTCACAAAAATTTTGCACTGATGTAATCACCTATATAAAGAAATATTCCATATGTAGAAAGACATTCCCACAGGTAAGGTAGAGGTAGGATATTATTGTTGGAGCCAGCCATTTCCGCTAAGGTCATGTGACTCAACTGTCACATCCACCATTTTGCATGAGGATCTGGCATCATGCCAGATACTATTTTAGCTAAGCCAGACAAGGCTGATGTCATATATAATGTATTTCAATTATTATTTCCAAAAAAAAAAGCCATCCTCTGTAGCAGAATACAAAAAATTTTTTCAATGACAAAATTTTTTGTGCTTGTGACCGTGACTGTCACATCACGTGACCTTAGCGGAAAATGTTTGTCTGCTACCTTATGAAAAAATAAACTCTTCCTAATGCGGCAGCAGCCTTCTCGATCTGGATGCAGGTTCGCCGCCCTGCTCTATGATTCTCCTTCCACGTCACCGACCGCGCTCTCTATTGAATTATGCTGTACGTGCAATCTTTGTTGTCGTCGGTGAGTACCATCTCCTAGATCCTGTCTCAGTCAGAAATCCCTAACTTCTTGTCATGTCTCCCTCGAAAGTAGTGTGTGTGCATCCCGGTACGGTCTTGTGTCATTCCTCATTGCGTAAGTCCATCCTTGTATCCATCGTAATCTTCTCCTCTGCTAATCCTGTCCCTCTCCTTGGCATATCGCCCTTCAATCCGGTCCCTGTATCTCCTTCAACCCTCCTGCTGTGCGAACACTTGACATGAATATTGTGTCGTTCAGTCCGTTTTGTATCATATCATTGCGTGAGTTATACCGGTCATGTGTCTATAGATTTTTACTAACTGTTCATGTGTCCTTGACTCATCCTCTCTATGTTCCTTGGCTGTCCTGCCTGCATGTACCTATCTTGGTCCCTTCTAATCCTGTTCTTCCTCTATCCTCCTCTCCCCTTTCCTGCTCCTTCCGCCCCTCATTTCAACATCTAGGAGGGGCGTGCGCAGGCATATGCAGCATTGGGTAGACACTACTGTTGGAATAATAGGCGCAACCGGAGCTAAAAGAATGAGGCTCAGCTTCTGGTTAGAAGTTTTAATATTATTCTTTGTAACTACCTAAAAGAATGACTACATAATACGAAGTCAGCAGATGCTATCTACGCATACAGAAGATGTTACTCACGGCTCAGCTTCTGGTTAGAAGTTGAGCTATGTCTCTACGCTAAACAACGAAAATACTCTGTGGCTGAGTCTAAATCCGGATAGTTCCATTGGTGACAAAGATACAAAGGATGAATATACTTGGATTTCTTCAACACTCCCCCTCAAGCATGACATACTGAGTGAGGGACCTAATCACGGCCTAGCCCTAGCCCCTCTACAAACTATGTGAAATTCACCTTTGGCAAAGCCTTTGTAAACACGTCCGACATGTTCTCTTCAGTGGCCACATACTGGATGGAAATCCTTTTATCAGCAACGCATTCATGGACAAAGTGATATCATAAGTCTATGTGCTTGGTCCTTGCGTGGAACTTATTATCTCTTGACAGAGTGATTTCCCCCTGATTATCACAGTTGATCGCGATGTTTTCCATTTCGTTCCTGTGCAACTCTGCAAGGAACATCTGCAACCATAGTGCCTCCTTGGCTGCATGGATGAGTGAAACATATTCCACTTCTGTACTGGAAAAAGCAATGATGTTTTGCTTCTTAGAGCTCCAGGTTTCCACTCCATTTCCCATGTAGAACACATAACCAGAAATCGAATGCCGATGACTCTGGCCTGCCCAGTCCACGTTGCAGTAACCAATGGTGAGTTCAGACTATCTTCCTCCAAATGTTAACCATAGATATTTCATGGCTCACAGATAAATGATGATGCGCTTGAGCACATTCCAGTGAATCTCTGCCAGGTTTTGAATGAACTGCGCCAATATACCAACTGCAAAAGCAACATCTGGTCTCGACACCATTGCTGGCCATAAGACACTACCAATCACTTCCGCATATGGCACTGGCCGCATCTCCATGACTTTGGACAAGGACATCCATCCTTCGTCCTTACTGAAGATCGCTCCTGGGTTCATGGGGACAGGCACTGGTTTTGTGTTCGATAACCCAAACTTCTCTCCCATGCTCTCAATGTAAGTTCGCTGGTTCATTAATATAGTGCGTTCTTTCCTATTTCACTTGACCTCAAATCCAAGGTACCATCTGATTTCTCCAAGGCCTGATATCTCCCAGTGATGTGCAAGTGCATTTTTGATTCTCTTTATTTAGGTTATTCTCTTTGAGCTGACAATCATATCATCAATTGCAACTGCAACAATTGTGTGGTTGAGTTGCGATTTTTTGTGAAAAACTGAATGATCGATGTCAGACCAAGTGAATCCCAGGTGGCTTGTAAACACTTTGGTGAGTTCTTGGTGCCAATGTCAGGAGCCGGATTCTGACGGACTTCGGGACTGCCGAAGGGGTGTTGTCG
>QLPG01001363.1:0-23797 GCA_003314385.1 Gomphus sp. MG54 | reverse complement strand
GCTTGTGAACCGCTTCCACTGCTATTTAGGACTACTTGCAACAGAGATCTGACCAAGTGTCTGGTTCAACAAAACACAGAACCTTATACATGGTTCATTGGACTACCAGTCTCACCACATCTATAGATTAATTTGTTGATTTACAGGAATAGTAATCACTGTAACAAGCTGGACATCGCAACAAGCACTTTCCAAGTTTATAAGTAATACCCACCATTTTATACTATGTATGTGAAATGCTAGCCCCAGTATGGCAGGCTCAACAGCTCAGTGGGTCCCTAGTGAAAGGGGAGACCACATGATGCAAGGGATAATACACCATCCACAGTATGAATGCAGGTACAAATAAGGATAGAATAACAAAAAGTTGTACCAGTGCACTCACCTTTGCAACAGTATCCCAGTCAATAAGGAGTGTTCAAAAGTATGAAAAGAGATGGTGGGGACCACAAATTCAAAGACAAAGGATAATGCAAGCAACAGGTGAATAAGTGGCTGTACAACTCAGAGTTGAAAAAAAAATGGTGATTAAAAGTGTTGAAGAATTATGCATCATATTTTCTTAAATATATAATCACTACAATATTTCTTTTCTCTTTTCAAATTCCTTTCTATTTTTTTCTGTAATGTACAATGTATAAGGTTTACAAAGAGTTCCTAGAAGAAGAGAAGAAAAACTGAAGGAAAAAAATCATTATACAAAACATAGCTACCAGTAGTACAAGCAATCATACTTCTAAATATAGGTTTATAGGGCAGTGACTTGATGTCAAGGACACATACCAAGTATCCAGTAACTCAGCAGTGCCAACCAAATAATCAGTCTAATTCCACATGCAAGTGACCAAGCCACACATATGTCACTTAGTATGTCGGTCTCGGCTTGGCACATTCACCATCCACATTTCCCATTCCTATCACTCGTCCACTCTTCCCCCTTCATTATCCATTAATCCCCACTCTGATTATTCTTTATTTCTCGGCCCATCTCATCTCAGGACATTTCTTTATTGTTTTATCCTCAGTGATGACCCCATTGTTTTATATTCAGTCATTTTATTTTATATTATTCTTGGCCATACTTCTATTATCTTAGCTTCATTGTTCTATTCTCATCCACATTTCTTATTCTATTCTTGACCATTGTGGACAATACTTCCACATGGTCTCCATACCTTATTCTTTTCTCCATGTCTTATGCCACCCTGTTCCACATCTCACTTCTTAAGCTATATAAGTAGCAAATGTATATAGATAGTTCTTCACTCTGAATATCGACTAGGATTATGCCTTCTTGCCTTCTCTCCTTCTGTCTAAATTCCCTTACTTGGGCCAGCACTCTTGGCACTCTCCCATGGATCTTATCTGTTCCAAATTAGTGGCATACACAGAAAGTAGGGCAACACATGAGTACATTGAAGCCAAGCCACTCTGATTGGCCTACAGGACTTGGCCGATTCCTGTCAATATTGTGAAGTTGGCACTATTGCAATAGCACTTGGCCCACACATCATCGGCATTCCCGGTGCTTGACACTTGAGTTGGGACTTATTTGCAAACAGGGGAACACATGCACATATATACTGCATGGGAGATATGGAAAATGCTGCTAGATTTCAGTCAGCTGGATAAACAGGAGTGGAGGAATATTAAATCACACTCACATATTATGAATGACAAGGGAATGAGCAAAAGTGATCATGTAAAGGCAACCTAAGCAGATTCTCTACTTTAGGGTGGCATACTGGCAAATGAGGATCCAAAGTATTAGTGAAATATCTATGTACACGGTGCTAGCATACCTGGTGATAGGGGATTCAAAGAGAAAACTCTAAAGAACCCCTTCACCCCCCTAACTATGGCTATATATATACTGCAGCCATATGTTATGGCCTGTGCCCCCAATACACCTATTTTAGTCCCCACAACCACCTGTACCCTTTCCAGGACCTTTCTGACCATAAAAGTCTAGAATGACTACTTTTTATGATCCTGTTGTAACAATCCAAAGTTCTGCAATCCTGAACCTCCCACGATTCATGACCAAGGTTCTGCTCCTTTGATAAACAATGCACAGGATTACCACATACCTCACTCCCTTATTTTCTCCTTTCTATTGACCCCTTGTATTTCCTTCTCTCTCTTGTCTTTACTCGGCAAGCAGATAGTAAAAGGAGTGGCTACCTGTATATAATCCCCAGTTGACTGCACTATTTGCCAGTTTGAATATTGACTTAATCTGCATCCTAAGTTCTGATTCAGTTCCAGTAAACTTTCTGACTTTCTGAAATTAGGGACAGATGATCAAGGAGGGCACAATACATAAGTTGAAGCCAAGTCCCTCTGACTTCAAACACTCGAACCACTAGTTGTATCAACCTAATACCATAACCAACCCTAAGTCCCTGGCACTTCCCATCTACCTGTGAATCTGACCCCAACCCCTCTCATACTTAGAACCTCAACCCCCTTCATAGAACCCTTCAGAAAGCTCTGGAAACCCTTCTAGAAGTATTTGATTAAGTGCCTGACACACAGATTTAACAGTATATTTATACTCACACTCCTGATCATCATGAGCACAAGACCCATCACATGTGCACAGGCCCTACAGGCAATCATCCATGCCTCTGCCCACCATGCATGCATCCCCTGAGAACTACCCGCCACCAGGCCCAGTTTTCAGATGCCTCAGACCCCTGCACACCCCCCATAAACCTCATCCAACTCTGGATTCTCGAGCACAGACCTATACCATGCTCAAATAAGACCAACCTATTCCTTGTGAACTACCCCCTGGTGACTCACCAATCGTCACCCTTGGAGATGCCATCTAGCTCAGCACCATCTCCAGTAGTACTGTCAACCTCAGGACCACCATCCATGACATCACCCCCCTTCACAGCTCCCCCCTTCATACCACCCCCTTTCGCACCACCCCCCTTTGTACCACCCCCTTTCACACCCCTCCCTCATAGCACCACCCCCTGTTGTACCTCCTGTTATAGCCCATACCTCCAACAACCCCCACAACCACCCCTCCTTATTCCGAGACCTTTCCGACCGAAGGGACGAAGGACCGTTTTCCGTAATCTCCGTTCCCGACAAAGTCCGACCCAGAGTCCACTGTCCGTTTCCGATCCCGTCGCGTCCGAGACACCACCTCCGAGTCCGTCCCCGACCGAGACTCAATACTTTGATAACCGATGTGCAGGACTATCGCGTACCTCGCTCCCTTGTTCTCTCCCTTATATTGACCCCCTTGTACTCCCTTTCCCTTGTTTTATTACCGGCAAAAGATAGTACAAGACAGTCGCATGTATATAGTCTCTCAGTCGACCAGACTGTTCGCTAGTACGAATATCATCTTAGTCCACCCATTTCCAGCTCACTCCGGTGATTCTCCTTCTCCTCTCCGAAATTAGGGACAGACGATCGAGGAGGGCGCAACACATAAGTTGAAGCCAAGTCCCTTAGACCTCGAACACCTCAGCGACCGGATTGATCTATTCCGCGACCTACCCTAAACTCCCGGCGCCTCCGTCTCTGTCCGTAGTCCGTCCGACCCCGGTCTCGGTCTTCGGCCCCGTTACGGACCTTCGCACTAGCCCGGAAAACCCCTTCGGAAGTACTAGCTAAGCGCCTGACACACGGACTTAACAACCTCCACTCATTGTACCACCACCCATTGCACTATCACCTGTCATACCTTTGCTTGTTACACCACCACCCATTGTAAAGGATATTTAGATGGGGAATATGGAATGGTAGATAGACTCATTGTTATGGTACAAAGAATTGTAGCTATAGGATTTGTGGCTAATATTCTATATGATTATATGCTCTTATGCAGATGGCCCACGGCAGGTTGATCGTATGTAAGCGCTGGTCCGAGGAGCTGGCGGCGATGTGACTGAAGGTTGTGTAGGTCATTTTGTGGATGATCCACAATAATTAAATAGATCAATAATGGCATGAGCATGATATAGGGCACCTATTTAGTTATCCCTGCTAGGTCCATAGCCTTGAATGACAACAATGGAGATTCTGACCCAATGCAGCTTGACATCACATGAGTGCATCAAGTAGATATCAAATATAAGTGTAGGGGGGTTTCGGTACTAGAGACTAGTACTATTCATTGTAGTTACTTTATCTTTATACAAGTAAATCTCCTAACTACAATATGATCCGTAATTAATGGATTCTGTGAAGCATATGCAGGGTTGGCCCACTGTGGGCTGCCCCGATGAGATCTTCATAGAGATATGTCACCTGTCAGTGGTGCCCTTTGAATAGAACTGCTTCTCCCTTTGTCCCCTTCTTGTGTGCAACGATTATTGCCTCTCTGAGTCATGTCTCGTGTCTCATTCTCCTGTTTCTCAGTCATCTGTCCTCGGTGACTACATGTATACATCCCAGTTCCTTCAATTCTTGTTCCTTTGCATGTGAGTCTCTTCCCCTATGTCCCTTCTATCTCCTCCTATCTGTTTTCCCTTTGTTTCCTTTCATATTCCATATATTCTGGCTCTTCCAGCCCCTACATCTCCTGATCATCTGGGCGCTTAGCATCTAAGTCACCGCCGTATTGTGTCTCTCGCATGGTAACTACTAGTAAGTCCATGTACTATACTACTTTCCACTGCATGCTCACTAATACCTGTCCCTTTACACTACTTTACACTATATTCTTTGTTATACATCTGAATATACACATAAATGTGTATTTTGTCCTTATTTCCTTATCCCCTGCTCCCCTCCCTCCATTTTTTCCACCATTCATCACAACACATTGCACCACCACCCACTGCACCATTGTTGCACCACCTCCTATCATACCACCTGCTGCAGGACCACCACCTCCTGCACAACCAGGAGGGGCCCCTACCTTAGGACCCAATGATGTGCCTGACCTCACTCAGGCCATCATCAGGCAAGTAACTTGACCAGCCTTATAAGAACAGCCCTCTGCGCTGCCAAAGTCCAGGATGTGAACACTTTCGACAGATCCGATTCAAGAAAATTACAACCCTTTCTAGTACAATGCAGCTTGAATTTCCATGACCACCCTGATGCTTTTAACTCTGACAGTACCAAGGTAACCTATGTACTATTGTACCTGACTGGTACCACCCTGGACTGGTTTGAACCAGCCCTCACTGCCCCCAATGAGGCAGACTGGCTCTACTACTATAATGAGTTCATCTTGGAACTCAAGACAAACTTTGGCCCCCATGACCCAGAAGGAGAGGCCAAAGCAGACCTCGAGAACCTCTGCATGTGTGATAACCAGCACATCACAGAATATGTAGTCAAGTTCAATCGACTAGCCACCCACATCCACTGGGGTAATACCACACTCCATTGCCAGTTCTATAATGGGCTTCCCGGCAGGATCAAGGGTGAGATCTCCAGAGTGGGAAAACCCCACTCCCTGCTCTAACTCCACCTCCTGTCCCAGGCCCATGACCTACGACAGGTATTGTTCTTACCCGCAGGTTCAACAGGTATTGCTTTACCTACAACCCACAACAGGTATTGCACTTACCTGCCACTCACAATGGGTATAAATTGACCCAGTACTGAAATTTAATATATTTTCTTATTATAAAAATTCAGAATTTATAGAATATTACCCCTAATAGTATCCCAACCCATAGTATGCTCCTCCTCAGGATTGGTGACGTCATCCCCCAATGCAGCCACAATATCAGCATCCTTTACTAAACCAAGTGTGCTCTAAGATCCAATACACATAAGGGCTTGAGTTGTCTGAGCTACAGCACCCTACCTCTGATACACCCAAGTACACATCTGCCTTAGGTATAGACGACATACACACAGAGGCAAGTGCACCTGGGCTTCCCAGGAGGCAGGATAAGGCTACCAGCAACCCCAATGCAGTCAGGGTCAGGATTGGCCAACCCTGCAACATGCACATGTTGCATGTGCACATGTAGGTCTCATATGCATGCATATATGAGACGCACACACCACACACACACATGAGGTGTCATATGCGGTCACATACAGCCCACATGCCTACTAATGTACTTCCAGAAGCAGCACAATGACATAATCAAAAGTGGCAATCTCACGTGGTGAACGTGAAGGAAATATACCTGCTCCAGAGCCAGCTGCCTTGAAACTGAGGCCTGAGGAACATTGACGATGTGCTGAGAGCACACATATGGGTGCCCAGGCAAAGACAAGCTGGAACATCAAGTGTTCCCCTGACCCTAATCACAAAAAAGTGTAAGCGGAGAGTTGATGGTTTGTAAAGCAATAATAGGTGCTCACCTGTTCCCTGCCTCACTCACCGCATGCACCATATGCGCTGTACGCGCCACACACGCCATATGTGCCCTACTGTCAGGAGTCGGATGCTGACGGACTTTGGTACTGCTGAGGGGTGTTGTTGAAAGGTCGGGCGGACTATGGCCAAGTCCTGCAGGCCAAGAGTAGTGGCGTTGGCTTCAACGTACTCGTGGGTTGCGCCCTACTTGCCGTGCGTGCCACTGTATTTTCAACAGACAGATACTCAGGGGGATGCTGAAGATGCCGGCCTGAGTCGAGGACTTAACAGAGGAGAAGAAGGTAGAAGGGCCTAAGCCTAGTCGATACCCAGAATGAGGAAGTATGTACATCCATGTCCTACTTATATAGGTTAAGAAGTGACATGTGGAATAAGGAATGTGGGACAACAAGGTATGTAGAGCATGTGGTTGTTGTCCACAACGAACAAAATTAGAACAAGGAATGCAAAGCGGGGATAGAACAATGAAGGACAATATAATAGAATCATGACTTGAAATGGGACAATAGGGAGTGGCCGGATATAAAACAATGGGGTTGCGTCCGAGGATAATACAAGGACGGGGAGTCCCGAGGTGAAACGAACTGAGGAGTGCGGATGGCGAATGTGCCGAACCGGGACCGGCGCACCAAGTGTTATGCAGGTAATGCAGGCACTTGGTCATGGATATAGGATGATTGCTCGGTCGGCACTGCCGGCGGATGGGTCTCGGTACATGGACTTGACACCTACGCGTCATACGCGCCATATGCGCTGTACACGCCATACATGCCATATGTGCCGTACATGTCGTACGCGCTGTACACGTCATAGTCGTATATGCCGTACGCGTTGTACATGCTGTACATGTGGTACTCACCGTACGCGTCATACGCGCCACACATGCCGTATGCGCTGTACGTGCCATAGGTGCACACGTATCAGATGCATGTGCAGAACTTATATATCATGTCAGCATACCTCAAGCTCAAACTCGACTTTTGAACATACAAAAGGAGGTCCACTCGTCTCCCAATTTCCTCATTCCCTTCCACTCCCCACTCCTAACGCAAGGAACCTTCCCTTTATTTGACATACACACCTGTCTGCAATGCGTTCCTTCGGTGTATCCCTCTACGCACTCGCCCTCCTCAGAGCGGGGCCTACTGGAGTGGGGCCAACTGCAGTGGGGCCAAGGATGGGAATTAGGCCGACCAGGCGGGGGGAAACAGGATTGGGGCCAAGAGGACTGGGGCCGGCAGAATTAGTGAGTGCATCCGTTTGGCCGCTGCTTGGGTTGTAAGAATAGGAGTGGGCATGCTGTATGATTTGCTGTAGGGCTTTTTGTAAGATTTGCCATAGTAAGATTTGCCATAGTAGCACGGCTCATATGAGTCCATGTCGTCAGTGTAACCTAGGATTCGTAGTACCCCTACACAGACGTGAGTAGACATAATAACAACAGGCTGGACAACATACTGCTTGAGGGGTGGGTGTGCTGAAGACAACAAATGGCATGAAGCTCTTGGGGGCAGTATATCCACCGAGATGAGCACAGGATGCTGGAGGTGGTACTTTGGGGATGGATCATGTGGTAGCATCCGGTCCACTTGGCTGATGTTGGGTATGTGATAGCGTCCATCCATCGAAGGTTGGTAGCATCGTGCAGTGGACAAGCCAACTGAGGGTATGTGTATGTGGTTTAACACCAAGCTGATGTAAGTGAGGTTGGCACTGAACCTCGATTACATCAGCCACAAAACATATTAAATAAATTTTGAATTTTTAAAATACAAAATTATATTGGTTTTGAGTACAGTCACATGACGGGGGTGCAGGTGGGCTTAATATAAGTTAGAAAAGTGAAGTTAGCACCGAATTTCAATTATATAAGTGAGGTTAGCACTGAACCTTGCATATATGAGTGAGGTTAGTGCTGAACCTCACTTATATAAGTGAGGTTAGCACTGAACCTCGCTTATATAAGTGAGGTTAGCGCTGAACCTCGCTTATATAAGTGTACCCGTGAATGGGTATGGGTTTGGGCTGGGTTGGAAATCCTGACCCTGACCCTTACCCGTGCTACCCGTACCTGCTACCCACGTGGGTTTCCAATACCCGCGCCAATCACTACCAGGTTGAGGAGGACTCCCTAGCAACTTCCAATCAACGTTCCCAATAATGGGCATTAATGGACGGCAAATACAATACCCATTGAACCCGTGGGTACCCGTACCCGTACCCGCAATAACCCGCTACCCATTGCTAAGGGTATGGGTATTCTTAGGTATAAGTACGGGTAGGCACAAAATACCCGAGGGTTACCCATGCCAATTACTACAACCCGGAACTTCAACCAGCCCTACAAAAGATGAAAGGCCCCTGTGAATCCATACCTGGCCCCTGACACAGGCAATAAGATGGCCAACTTAGGTCAACTTGCAACCCCATCTGGTGGTAGCAGGACTACCACAGATCTTTTGTCCAAGCTCAGTAAAGATGGAAAACTTACACCACAAGAACGGCAATGCTGCTTCGAACAAAACCTTTGCCTCTTCTGTAGCAAATTGGGCCACACAGCCAAGGAATCCCAAGATCCACCACCACAGTCACCAAGGGGCATGTAGCCATAGAGAAAATCAAGGAAGAATATAAAGTAACAGATGCTTTGGAATCCAAGGAATAGAAGCACAGGCCCCCGACCCCAGTGCCAGTTGTTCATGTTGAATACCAATGGTGCCAAAGAGTAAAAACCAAACAACACATCCACTCTCTCAGAAACTTGAACACCCATGAACAATCGTTAACCATACACTCACCCACTACAATCTGTTAATCAACAGGGCAATGACAGGGCAATCAACAGGGAAATGAGTACTACTTTGTTTAGATTTTCCATCCCAACTGATTCTTGGTACTACTGAGCCCATAGTTTCCACTCAGGCTCAATCCAACCCTCCAAAAATTCTGCTCAGGAAACCCTGGCCAACGTAGACCCCATACCATTGCTTAGACAAATGGTACAATGTGTAGATCCTTTCTAGAACCTGTTGATACATGATTTAATACCCACTACTGAATCATTGACATGGGTTAAACCATGAACCCCTTGAGAACTACAGGATATCTTCTGAAATTCTGATGGCATCACCACCATCTAGGCAACAAATCTGTGACCAACCACCATGACCACCATGAACCCTTAATCCACTATGACCACCATGATCACCATGACTCCAACCACAAATAACCTAGTTAGACAAAGGGATGTCTACCCTGAAGAGGGGAAAAGTAACCCCAAGAAGAAACTCACCACCTAGGACCTTATATGATATGCATGACTTTTGAACAAGATGACAAACAATGGACAATTTCATTCACTATCAAACAGCATAGGGTGCTCCCACTTCAAACCAGGCTTAGCAGGATTGGGCTGATGGAACAGGTTCACACCCCTTTTCAGCCCCTCAGGCCTTTCCACTCCCCTGCCTTTCCTTCCCCCACTCGACCCAGGTACCAAACCACCCAGGCCAGTAGACCATCCCACCTTTGGCATCCAATCTGCTACATCCAAGTCATGCATCAGATCCACCTGACCCCTCACCTCCTGAGGACTTTGAAGAATCCCCTATCCTAAGGCCTCCACTCCATATGCCTCCAACTGTCCATCCAAATGGCATTCTGCATCTCAGAAGCATCCACCACCCTTCTCACCCTGTGCCCAAGATTGTCAAGTTGCCCATCAATCCTAGTGTCCATTCAGGATAGACAGTCCACAATCTGCCCAAAGATGACCACAATCTCCTCACACCCAACCTTTGGAAGGGAAGGAACCACCACTTCAACCTTCTTCTTCTTTGAAAAGGACACTTCTGGTACCTCTGTCTCCTCCTGTCAGGACTCGGTACTACCGAGAGTACTGTCGGAACCGGCCAAGTCCTGCAGGCCGGTCAGGATGGCTTGGCTTCAACGTACTCGTGCGTTGCGCCCTGCCTCCTGTGTGCGCCACTAACTTGTAACGAGAACAGATACTCAGACGAATGCCGATGATGTCGGCCTGAGCAGGGACTTCTGAACAGAAGGAGGAGAGTAGGGAGGCGTAAGCCTAGTTGATACTCAGACTGAGGAACTATGTACACATATCAACTACTTATATAGGCTGGGAGGCAGAATGTGGAATAAGGGTGGCATAAGACATGGAAAAAAGAATAAGGTATGAAGACCATGTGGACGTATAGTCCACAACAATTAGAATAGAATAACGAGAGGGTAAGACAATGAAATATAAGCGGTGATATTGTGGGAAAGGAATAGAACAATAAGGAATGGCCGAGAATAAAACAATAGGGCCGTGAGTGAGTGGCAGGGAATAGTGAATGTCACATGGGTAAACGAGTGAGGGGGAAAGGAAGGGAGTGTAGGGATGACAAAGAATAGGGGTTGGGGAAAAGGATAATGAACCGGGTGATAAACTGGGTATACCGAACCGAAACCGTATGCCATGGAATGATGTGAGTGGGGGTCAGTTGGTTGGTACTGCCGAATAAATCAAAGCATGATGTATGGTTGTGACACCTCCCATGGCCATTTCCTCAGGGATGGCCCCTTGACAACCAGTACTCTGTCAACATTTCACCTTATCCTGCTGTTTTGACAAGGGATGCAAGTCTTGATCTTCAAAGACCACTTGCAGTTCCTCCTCCAACTGTGGCAATGATTGCAGGAATCTGTTCTCAGAAACAAAGGAACCCCCAGAACGGTAGCCTGATGATAGTGATCAGGGTGAAGTTGGGTCAGCACCTGACAACTGGATTCAAAGGGTCCAAGACCCACCTCTTTCTGGCTGCTTGCACATCACAAACCACCTGGTTCTCAAAGGATTTTTGAACCTTGACAAGTCGCCCCTGCTCCTCCATATAAGTCCAATGGCTCCTCTCCACGTCCCATGCAGAAGTATTAGGCCTAGCCATAGATAATGCAGGGACAGCTTCTCCATCCTCTGGGCCCCTGCCGGTGGGTGATGGAATAGAATCCTGGATCACAGGAGTACTGTGATTCGAGGAAGAATTGTCAGACTCACTGGTAGCCCTTGGGGGGGCATTTCTGTCCCCAGATCTTGATGCAGTAGTGAAACCTTCCCAGGAAAGTTCATCCACCCCTCCTCCCTGAGCCTCCATCTCCTGACTATTCAGGAGAATGCACTCCAACTCCCAGCTATCCTGCTCTATTGTGCACTCCTCCTCCCTCCCCTTTTCCTCTGTGATCCTCTCTTCTTCTGCAAGTTTCTCCTCTTCCACCTTCCAGTCTTCCTCCAACTGCAGAGCCTCCATCAACATACTAGCAGCCTCCATAGCTTTCCAAATATCTGCCACTCTCTGGGCATCAACCCTCTGAGCCTCATCAGTTTTCTGGGCTGCCTCCCACTTCTCCACTCCCTCTTCCATCAATAGACTTAACTTTTCCATGTATTCAGCCTCGACAACCTGAACCTCCAAAATTTCCAACTCTGTCAAGCTTTGGGAATGCCGAGGATGCAGATGGGGAATGGCCAAGTCCTGCAAGCTGGAAGTAGTGGCTTTGGCTTCAACATACTCGTGTGTTGTGCCCAACTTGCCGTGTGTGCTACCAATTTGGGACAGAGGAAGTACTCAGGGGTGCTGAAAGTGCCAGCCTGAGTAGAGGACTTTACAGAGGGAAGAGGAGACAAGGGGCCTAAGCCTAGTCGATACCCAGAATGAGGAAATATGTATATGCATGTCCTACTTATATAGGTTAAGAAGCGACATGTGGAATCAAGAATGTAGAACAATAAGGTAACCAGAGCATATGGAGATATTGTCCACAACGAGTAAAATTAGAATGAAGGAATGTAAACAGGGATGGGACAATGGAAATATAATAATAGGAATGTGGCCAAGCATAGGACAATAGGGAGTGCCCGGCTATAAAACAATAGGGTTGTGGCTGAGGATAAAACAAGGACAGGATGTCCCAAGGTGAGGCGGATTGAGAAATAAGGAGTAGGCATGGTGGGATTAATGGATGGTGAATGACATAGAGTAGATGAGGGAAGGGAACAAGGAATGTGGATGGTGGATGTGCGAAGCTGAGACCGGCATACCAAGTGACTTTCATGCGGCATGCGCACTTGTATGTAGACATAGTCTGACTGCTTGGTTGGCACTGCCGAATTACCAGAATATCGGTATGTGTACTTGACAAACTCAACTTCCTGCTCAAGTTCTACCATGGGTGAGGGCAGGAAGAGTCCCCATAGAAAAGTAAACCCCCTTTTAAAGGCAGTGAGTATGTGCTTGGAAAAAATGACCATTATGTTCCAAATGCCTAAAAGAAATTTCCATGTCCTTTTCTGCTCAATTCAAGATGAATGAACAGGCATAGGACCTCGAGGGCTTGGTCCTAGTGGGGGGATACTGTTATGGCCCATGATCCCAATAAACCCATTTTAGTCCACACAACTGCCTGCACCCTTTCTGGGACCTTTTCTGACAATAAAAGTCTAGAACGACCGCTTTCTGAGATCCTCCCATGATTTCATAACCAAGGTTCCACTCCTTTGATAAACAACATGCAGGATCACCACGTACCTCACTCCCTTGTTCTCTCCTTTCTATTGACCCCTTGTATTTCCTTCTCTCCCTCATCTTTACTCAGCAAGCAGATAGTACAAGGAGTAGCTACATGTATATAACCCTCAGTTGACTGCACTATTTGCCAGTATGAATATCGATGTAATCTGCATCCTAAGTTCCGATTCAGTTCCAGTAAACTTTCTGACTTTCTGAAATTAGGGACAGATGATCGAAGAGGGCACAACATATAAGTTGAAGCCAAGCCCCTCTGACTTCAAACACTTGAACAACTAGTCATATCAACCTAATACCATGACCAACCCTAAGTCCCTGGCATTTCCCATCTGTCCATGAATCCAACCCTGATCCCTCTCATCCTCGGAACCTTGACCCCCTTCATGGAACCCTTCAGAAACCTCTGGAAACCCTTCCAGAAGTATTTGATTAAGCACCTGACATACATATTTAACACTATAGTGCTCTCTTCATCCCAGGCATAGTGCTCTGTTTATCTTAGGCATAATGCTCTGTTTGTCTCAGGCATAGTGCTCTGTTCATCTTAGGCATAATGCTCCATTTTTCTCAGAGCCAGAACTGGGGTGCCTGAGACATCAGCAATTGCCAATGATGTGAGTGCATGGCTATAGCTGATACCCACTGATAGCAACCACCACTTGTAGTGCCCATTTGGTATGTAGCTCAGTCATAGTGGTTGGGCATGTTACAAATTGATCTCAGTTGGTAGACATAATACTCGGTCAGAATCTATTCTTAGGGGTTCTCCTGACATCACCCTCCTTTAGAATGTAGTGACCCTTGTTGGGATTGCTCCAAATCAAGCCTAATATAAATAAAATTACTGACTTTCCTCATTCTTTTGATGGGGAATTATGGGAATAATTTTTTGTTATTTTTCTTTTATTTTTCTTCATTTTAAAAACTTGTATTACTTATATGTTGCATGATGTGCCATTGGATTTTAAACTCCACCGAGAGCATTGTGCACAATCTCCAAGTTTGAAATATTGGTCAGTTATGATATCATATGGGTCATAGTACTTGCACACATTTATGCATAGTATTATTTCCTCCTCAGTGTTGACCACACACACTGAGGGGTAAGCAAAATAATTTCAATGTAATATGTAGTCTAATGTTTTTATAGTTCTTTTGCTAGGTGGTTTTCTTTTATAAAATAGCATTGACCACACATACTGAGGGGTTCTTTTACTAGTCTGAGTTTCCCTTATGCACCTACTGAAGTTGCACCAGTCTATTAAAGCTCATTTCCCTATAACCCTGACACATGAATTCTGACAGGTTAGACTGGTATGCAATGCCTGAAGGTGGATATGGTTATGGAATGAATCTGACAAGGGGTGCTGGGGTGTAGGTGATAGAAGTAGGCAACAAGGTTGAGAGCTTGGATGTTGCTTTCGTTCTCTCAAGAGTTCTCCTCATAGCCATAACCCTTCCACTTGATGAGAAATTGCAACCAATTTACCCTTATTCAGCTGTTGAGGACTTGTTCTACTTCAAAGTGCTCCTCATTCTCTTGTAAGATCGGTGGTGGCAGCAGGGTTTGGTGCCTGCCTGCAACTGGGTTGGCCACTACCAGGGTTAGTTTGATGACCAGGAAGACATGGTGAAGGGGGCTTAAGCTTTTTGGGAGCCTAAGGCAATATGCTTGAGAGCTGACTTGCTCTTCTACATGGTAGGGGCCAAGCTGCCTATGCACCAGCTTCTTAGATAGATGGGTTGTTTGGATGTCACTTACATCAAGATATACTCAGTTCCCCTGTGTGAACCTTGGGGCTGGTTGTCATTGACAACTGGTAGGTTGCCATGTCCTCCTTTGCCTTTGTTAGGGCTGCCTTTGATTCGGAGAGGACCCCCTCCATCTATTCCTTGAAATTGCTCATGGATTTGAGACACAATGGGGGTTGCTGTGGTTCAAAACCTATATGTGGGTTGCAGCCAGTATCTAACATGAACAGAGATTCTCAGGTCAAGGCATGAACATGGTTGTTGTACTATGTCAAGCTTTGGATACTGACGGACTTTGGTACTGCCGAGGGGTGCTATCGAAGGATCAGGTGGACTATGGCCATGTCCTGCAGGCCAAGAGTAGTGGCATTGGCTTCAACATACTCGTGCGTTGTGCCCTACTTGCCGTGCATGCCACTGGTTTTGCAACAGGCAGGTATTCGGGAGGATGCTGGTGATACTGGCCCAAGTCAAGGACTTTTACAGAGGGGAAGAAGGTAGAAGGGCCTAAGCCTAGTTGATACCCAGAATGAGGAAATATGTACATGCATGCCCTACTTATATAGGTTAAGAAGCAACATGTGGAATAAGGAATATGAGACAACAAGGTATGCAGAGCATGTGGTCATTGTCCACAACAAATAAAATTAGAATGGAGAAATGCAAACGGGCATAGAACAATAAAGGATAGGATAATGGAAATGTGGCCAAGGATAGGACAATAGGGAGTGGCCGAGTATAAAACAATGGAGTCGTGACCAAGGATAATACAAGGACAGGAGGTCCCGAGGTGAGACAGACCGAAGGGTGAGGACAAGGAGTTGTGGATGGCGGATGTACCTATCCGAGACCGGCGTACCAAGTGTTATGCATGTGGCGTGGGCACTTGGTCATGGATATAGAATGGTTGCTCGGTCAGCATTGCCGAGTGGATGGTTCTCGGTACGTGTACTTGACATACTGGAACTCTGCCAGGGGCAGGAGGTCATCCCAGTCATCCTGCCTCTCATTGATGAAGAGGTGAAAATATTGTTCTAACTCCTGATTAACTCATTCCATCTGCCTATCTGTTTGGGGGTGGTAAGCTATAGAGGCTGCTAGTCAGATGCCCAGAAATCAGTAGAGTTCTTGGGTGAACTCGCAAACAAACTGCACTCCCCAGACAGATACTACCACCTTCAGTAGTCCATGGAGCTTTCATGCATAGTGTAGGAAGCATCTGGCCACTCTGCCTGTGGTGATCATGGTGTGGGTTGGTATGAAATGTGCTCACTTAGACATCAAGTCCACTACATTTATTACAGTATCATACCTTTGTGTATTGGGGAGTTCTACCATGAAGTCTATGCTGATCATGTCCTACTGCACCTGAGGGACCAGGAGCAGGTGGAGCTTACTGATGGGAGGTTGTCTTTGGGCCTTTTTGGAAGCATAGGTCACATTATTTGGTATATTTGCCAACATACCGAGACATGTGAGGCCACCTTGTTGTGATGTTAGGCTATGATCCATCATCAGAGGTCCCTTGCTTTTGGGATGTACACCTTCCCTCTGAAGATCAACAGCCCATCTATCTTGGCCCATTCAACCAAGACAAGGGGCTTCCCTCCTGCATCTTGTAGCTTCCTAACTCCCTTGGCCACCTTATCTTCTAGCACCTCCTTGCTGAATGCTTTCCTCAGATCTTGAGTGATCTTATGCCCCTCCCCTTCCAGTATGAATCCTCCCAGTGCCGATATGGAGAAGAGTTTGGGCCATAACAACACTAAGTCACTGTTCTCACTTGCTATGGAGCAATGGTTGGGTCATTGAAATAGGGCATCAGACTTCCCCATCATGATCCCCAGTCGATGCTGTAGGTCAAAGTTGAAGCATGAGCAGTAAAGTTACCACTGAGCTTGCCATCAGTTCAGCCTCTTCTAGGGAATGGCATGGGTCACCCATGGGCCAAATTTATTGGTAAGCTTCTGGATTATATTTTTAATACATGGCTTAAATATAGTATAGCTATGTGGATGCAAATATCAGTTGGATTGTTTGTTGGTGATCTTTGTTGGTCTATATAGTCTTGAAGTGATTTGACCCAGTGAGTATCTTCAGCTATTGTAGAGACAAGTGGTTTTATTTTATTCCATGTGTATGTTATTGCAGTATTGTATGGAATAAGTTCTTTAGTAATTTCTTCAAGATGGTGTGGGATTTTTATTTTTCTACAGGCATTCTGCTAAGATGCTTGGAGGTCCAGGATGGATGACATTTAAACATCTCCAGATTGGATCAAAGGGGTCTTCACCATATGATGTGGCAAAGGGGATTTCAAGATTTCTGTCATCTGGTTCTGTCAGGGGTTTTTTTTTTCTCAAAATTCTTTGGAAATTTGTTTCAAACAAATATCATTGTATTTTTACATAAGGTGGTGCATTTTTCCAGTGACATTACACTCCTTGGCAGTGGGGGAAATTTGAGGAGAAAGCAGAAACAAGGGTGTTGATTTGGCAAGGTCCACTGATAGAAGCATTGCCAGCACTAGAATGTGAGGAGGCAGGTGCACATATAACTGTATCAATTAAGCAGCTGAGTGTGAGTTTCCTATGATAATATTAAACACAATTATATTCTTTGAGACTGGGGTGTGGTGTCTGCGCTGAGCCATGCACCCTGCGCATTGGAAATTTACTTTAAGACATTCATAGTCTTGCTAGGTAATCCCTGTAGAACAGTGCACTGGTGTCATGGTGCTCAAATGGTGGTCATAGCACAAATTCTAAGTATCAAGTCTTGCCAACTGAATGCTTACTGCTACTACCTAACATATCATACTGTTAGACATCCATATCAATGTGACAATTACTGCCACTGAGTTTGTGATTCCGCTAGCAGCTCGTCGACTCTACGCCTATCTCATTTTTCTTTCTTCATGGCATAGTCATCGGAAAACAAGCAGCCGCAGTGCCTTTCAAATAACAAATGCACCACCATTCGTCGTCACTCAGTGTGCTTATAAGTAGCTATCAAACTACCCCTATCAATCGCATGTGCGGTTTACTATGTCCACCTACTATTCCCACCGGCAGATTTCTATATAAACATCTCATTAAGTGATAGCGCTTCCTTTCTGAGCGCATGTTTCATCCACGCCTGCCTGGCGTTCATTTGTTGCAACGTTCCCTTGCTTGTTCACAGGACCTTGAATAGTCTTCAAAGAGGCTACAATACCCATATGTTTGCTCGTACTTACATATTGCATCGGCCACAATAAGTTCCCAAGTAACATCAGCAGAGTTGCCTCTTGTCCTTTGATTATAGCTTCGTTAGCAGTCTGGCGGCACCAGATGTGATTCTCTGTCTTAGGACTTGATATTATTATGATAAAGATGATTGTGACCTTGGATGTGTAATGGAGGTTATTTGATGGAAAAACATCTTAAGAGACACCGCAAATCACAGTCAGCCTTAAGAACCAAACATATATGGGGTACCAGACCGGTTCTAAACACTGGAATAGACGCGTGATATTTGAACTTGTCACGATTATAGCCACGCGCACAATTCTATTCGCCAGCTGTCAATCTGACGCTTCGGCCTGCGAACTTATAATGCACACACCCACGTCTCTGCGTTCAGCCCATCGACACCACCATTGTGTAAGGCAGCTACTAAACTCTCATGTCCGAACTCGCGCACTCCAATCCACAATCTACGTCTTCGTCGGGGGGCATAAACCTTGACTGGAAAAATGTCACCATCAGTGAGCATGCTTGTTGAACAATGATTCAGACTCGAAGAGCTGATACATTTTGTTTGTCCATTGCAGACCCAAAGGGTGACGTGAATATGCCGATCATCAATAGTATGTGCGGCGTTCACTTAGAGCCTTTCAAGCCCAGCCTCATATTGTTTTAGACCCTCCGGTCGATGTGTTAGGCTTGCTGAAACCTGCTGAAAGGGCATCTTATAACACACGCAACGCCGTTGAAGATGTTGAATTTCCAGGCTGCATGGAGAACACGCGTGTACGGATATTGGATAGCCTCGAGAGATGGGCGCACGATGCTTCAGCTCCAAAGGTCTACTGGCTAAATGGTCAGCTTGGAACGGGAAAGACAAGCATCGCTCACACTCTCAGCCAGCGTTTGAATGCGCAGAAGATCCTTGGAGCCAGTTTTTTTTGTTCCCGCTCAAGCTCAGCATTAACCGATGCAACACGGATCATTCCTACAATTGCCAACATGCTTGCTCGATCTAATCCCAGGATCCGAGCAGTTATGCATGATCTCCTCATGAACACACCTGATGTGGCTGATCTCAACTCACTTTCTGACCAGTTCAAGTCTCTGGTGATAGAACCCATTAAGCTCATCACAGAGAGTCAACATCTATTTGATAACATTGTTGTTATAGATGCTTTGGACGAATGCTCAGAACCTAGGAGAGTGAAGCTATTGATAAAGACGATCCTCGATGGTGTAGTGGACCTACCACTGAAATTCTTCATTACAAGCCGACCCGAGACATGGATCACAGGATCCTTCCTTCATAGTCCTGCAACTTCACTTCAAGAATTTTCGCTTCATAGAGGATCATTCATGGACGACGAACAAACAGATATTCAAACATATTTGAGATCTTCACTGTCCAGATTAGAGACCAAGTGCAGATATCCTGAGCTTAACCTTCCTTCGCCAGCCGAATCTGAGGTAAAGAATCTTTTTGACCGATCGGATGGATTATTCATATACGCTGCCACCGCCGTGCGGTATATTGACGACACGAACGTTAATCCCAGGGCGCGTATAGCTGACCTCACACGCTCGGCGTTGCCTCTCCCGTCTCTGGACAGCTTCTACAATTTGATTATGGACGGGGCATTCAGGAACCTCCTGATTGACAAAGAAAAGATGGCGAGACAGGATTTGCTTGCCGCCGTGGTCTGTGTTCAAACTCCATTGACCATCACTGGGATTGCTTCCTTGTTAGAGAAGACAAGTGATCAAGTTCAAATTGACCTATCTGGATTTCGTTCGGTAATTCATATTCCCTCTACCAATGATGGACATGTGACCATCTTTCATGCCTCATTCCGTGAGTTCATCGTCGATCCCAAGCGCTGCCTAGCGCACAGCGTAGATATATTGGATGCACACCATAAAATGGCCATCAACTGTCTTGGACGCATGAAGAAGTCCCTTCGTCGTAATATTTGTGACTTGGCTGAAGATGGGAGTCAGACACTCCCCCATGAAATCACAAATCCTGGCGTCATTCCGGAAGCCCTCCGATACTCGTGCGTGTATTGGGCATTTCATTTTCTACAAGCGTTGTCCCCTGCTGAATCCTCAACGATGCTCGATGCTGTTTCTGACTTCGCCGATAACCATCTCTTGCACTGGTTCGAGTGCCTGAGTGCCTTCGGCGAGCTAGAATCCGGTGTCAAATCCCTTCGCAAGGCAAAAGATGCAATATCAGTGAGTTCACCGGTTGGAGATGAATTCTAGCTCAACAATTTGGTAGAAAGATTCGATAATGCACAATAATCACCGGTTCCTGTTCGATGATGCTCGTCGATGCCTCCAGATGGGATTTGAGGCAATCAGCCACCACTGCCTCAACACCTATCGCTCGGCGTTGACATGGATTCCTAAACACTCCCTACTCCGACAGAAATATGGGACATCCTTATGCAGCGGACCTCAAGCTGAAGTCCTCGTGGGTCTGGAAGATTCATGGGGGCTGACATACGAGCATGTCATGAGACACCGTGCAGAGGTATCCTCTGTGATGTTCTCTAGTGACGGCAGTCAAGTTGTATCTGGGTCAAAGGACAAGTCTGTTCGTATTTGGGACACGGCTACGGGCGAGTTGGAACGCATATTGGTGGGGCATTCAGGCACGGTGTGGTCCATTGCCATCTGGCAAAATGGGACACGTGTCGTATCTGGTTCGGATGACGCGTCAGTGCGGATATGGGATACACATACAGGAGAGACGGTGCACATATATGAGGGACATTCGGATGCAGTGCTGTCTGTGGCTCTCTCACCCGATGGGATGCAAATCGTCTCTGGGTCGTGGAAGTCCATTCGGATCTGGAGTGCGGGTGCCGGGGAGACAGAGCGGGAACTAGAGGGGCATTGCGATTGGGTGCGGTCTGTGGCTTTCTCGCCCGATGGAACACGTGTCGTGTCTGGGTCGCAAGATACGACAGTGCGAATCTGGAATGGAGAAAAGGGACAGATAGAGCGCATATTTGAGGGCCATTCAGATTGGGTGTGGTCTGTCGCTTTCTCCCCCGACGGGTCACATGTTGTGTCTGGTTCCGATGACAGGTCAGTCCGTATCTGGAATGCTACCAGTGGGGAGATGGAGCACATACTGAAGGGTCATCCGAGTGTGGCATGGTCTGTTGCCTTCTCGCGTGACGGGAAACGAATTGTGGCTGGCTGTCTTGACTCTTCGATCGGCATCTGGAATACGGGGACGGGAAGATTAGACCACGTGCTCAAGGGACATGCAAGTTCAGTGTGCTCTGTTGCATTCTCTTGTGATGGGACACGCATCGTCTCTGGGTCGGAGGATTGCTCTGTCCGGATTTGGAATGTCAACGAATTGGAGACAGAACACGGATCGAGCACAGTCTCACGTGAAAGATCACGCATCTCATCCAAGATATCCCATGTTTTGCATATGATTACGGACAAAAGAAAACGCCGACTGACGGGACATTCCACTAGGGTGTACTCAGTAGCATTCTCGCCTGATGGCACACGGGTCGTTTCTGGGTCAGACGACAACTCAATTCGGATCTGGAATGCAAGCACCGGAGAGGTGGAGCGTGTGCTCGAGGGTCATGCTGGTGATGTGAATTTTGTGGTCTTCTCCCCTGATGGGAGGAGAATCGCGTCTGGTTCGGACGACAAGTCAGTGGGGATATGGAGCGTGGCTACAGGCAAGTTAAAGCACACACTGAAGGGACATTCAGATTGGGTGTGGTGCGTTGCATTTTCACCTCACGGGACACGTGTAGTTTCTGGTTCAAAGGACCACTCTGTCCGGATTTGGACTGCCACGACATGGAAGGTGGTGCACATACTTGAGGGACATTCAGATACCGTTCGGTGTGTTGCTTTCTTGGCTGATGGTACACGTGTTGTGTCTGGCTCGCACGACTGCTCAGTCCGGATATGGAATTCGACTACCGGGATAACAGAGCATATACTTGAGGGAGATTTCTCTTGGGTGACATCCGTTGCTTTCTCGTTTTGTGGAACGCGAGTTGTCTTGGGTTCATTATATCATTCAGTGCATATTTGGAATCTCATCACCGGTGAATCGACTCCATTGGCCGAATCTGCATCCATCGCATTGCCAGACGGAAGCCGAGTTACCCACATTTTCCAAGGTGAATTTCAACTCGTTGCACCAGACCAGCATCTTGTGTCCATATCTTTCAATAAGGACTGGATTCTTGCAGACCTTCCATTTGCACCTTGCTATTTCCCCCCTGAGTTTCGTGGCTATTTCACACATTCATTCTCTAAATCCAAAGCATGTTTTGGATATACTTCAGGCCAGGTTGCTATTGTAGATCTTAATTCTGTCCAGCCCTAATTTGCTTTCTAATAAATCATACAAAGTTGAAAACATATTATTGTTCTCCTAAAATTTCTGATTACTCTAGCTTCCTCTGGGCTGTTCTCATACTTGACTCATTTGACATTAATGTTAGAGATCAAGAACAGGCACAGATACTTATGGTCTAGCACTCCATGGCCAACTGAACTCAGCTCATGAGTTTTGCACAGTAAGATGGATTATTCAACTAAGCTTCGGTCCAATATATCGCATAGGGATGTGGGTCCCAGGAGGCGGCTGACACAGTTGATACGCTCGCCAGTCCAGCTCCTCTCCTGACAGGAAAAAGGCATTCCATGATCTGCTCAGCAAGGAGGAGAGGTCTGCAAGAGAGGATATGCTTGTCACTGCAGCCCTCCTCCAAATCCACTCTCCATGGCCAGCATGGCCTCCTTGTCTAGACATAATCTTGTTGTAAAGACAGCGCCAATTGAGTAGGCTCCAAAGTATTCCGCGGGCATGGTTCTTTTTGGACCAGACCATCATCGATGCTTGTGAATCTTTGGGATAGGCATTTTTGATGAACAACCGTCAAATGAATTTTTCTGCATTGATCTGTTGACACTGACGTGGAACCAAATCGAGATTCGGGGTGAATCGACTACACCGTGCCTACACACACGATTGATTTCAGTGGAGAACAAGCTTTTTGTCATCGCTGGATTCAACCTGGGTTATTTGAAGACCTAATCACTAGCCTATTATAAAGGTTCAGAAAAAATGTGGCATTGGGAAATAATAGATTTGCCACTGATCGAGTATGAATCAGTATCTCTTTTCATGGCATTTCCATTATATGATGGAAGAAAAATAATTTTGTTAGGATTTATGCAAAAGAGGAAGCCATAAATGAGTTTTATGCACAATGTCCTCACAAACTTGAATTCACTATGCTCACCTTTGAATTTTAGAACCTTTTCAGATGCTGAAACAATGAAACACATACACCTTCGACACCAATACTCTAACCTGCTCACGGGACAATCACGCACGTGGGGACTTTCCGTCTTCAATACCATTACTGCAATAGATGAACTAGTATTACCTAATGCATCTCAAGAGTCCGTACTGCTACTGGAAAGACATTCTCCTCCGAATCCCGATATTGGAGCATCAACATGGTCATATGACCCATTTCCAGTTAACCGTTGGAGTGCAATTATTCGCAACGCATCTCGTGGTGGCTCATCATCCATTGTTTAGATCTTCTCGGTTTGGTACATTCTTGGTAATGCATTAAGTTGAGTCCTGTTGAGTTCCTTCCGTCTCACTTTTCCACATCCATCTCATTTTTTAACTCCTCAAAATCAACGGATGCTCTGGGCCCAGATTCATTCCCGGGTGAAAACAACATGTATGACTCTGACCCACACAGACTAGATTTTAGAATTTCCATTCCTCACCACGAGATACGTTGCGAATAATCGCCCTCCAACGGTTAACTGGAAATGGGTCATATGACCATGTTGATGCTCCAATATCGGGATTCGGAGGAGAATGTCTTTCCAGT
>QLPG01001355.1:0-35790 GCA_003314385.1 Gomphus sp. MG54 | reverse complement strand
GGACTATGAGCAACTTGTGTAGTAGGTTAGAGAGTTTATTTAACAATCTAAGAGATTTATCTCCTCAGCATTGTCAACCACTAAGTATTTATTAAGAAAAATACCTAAAAGATTTAACTACAGAGCAAATAATGGAAAAATCAGTCATAAATATACATATATTCATACAGTTGGCTTACCTCCTCAATGTTGTCAACCACTGAGGAGGAAGGCATACATGGGTGTTATTTCATCCGCATATAAGCCTGATCTGGCCCATATACTACCTCTTCAGTATAGAGTCAAACTACCAGTCCCTTCCCAGGGAGCCGGCCACACATGTCATGTGGTACGTGTGTAAGTGCTTGTGAGTAGTATACAAAAATAAGAATAACTTCCTCAGTTTTGAGGATAAAAATACACAATAAATTTCAAAAATTTTAGAATTGAATTGCACACAAGATGAAATTGAAATTGATAGAAAAAGAAAATATATTGAGATTGGTCTCTCAGGGGTGAGATGTATGTTTACACCCCTACATGCCCCCTCAAGCTCAATATATGCCAAGTTTGTTGGTGAGAATATTCACTCTGGGTCCTGGTAGACCCTTTGTAAGGATGTCTGCAACCATTTGATCTGTTAGGAGATATTTGATTTGGATCTTCTTCTCCTCAGTTGTGTCTTCGATGAAGTAGAGTCAAATATCGAAGTGTTTTGTCCTTGAATGTTGTTGATTACCGTAAGCTATGGTAATAGCTGATTGGTTATCAGCATGAATTTTTATAGGATGTTTTATTGGTTGAAAAACTTTGGTAATGAAATGTTTAAGCCATATAGCCTCTTTTGTGGCATAAGTTAATGTAATGAAATCAGCCTTGATAGATGAGAGGGCTACAATTGTCTGCCTCCGACAACTCCATGAGATGATCCCCGTGTCTATCTGAAAGATGTAGGCTGATATAGAGTGCCGGTGATCTTATGAGGCCTAGTTGGCATCTGAGTATCCTACTATGCCATCCTGGCTCCCTCCTAAGACTAGCCTTTTTTTCTTTCATCACCTTCAGATATTTAAATACACATTTAACTGCATTCCAGTGAGCAATACCTAAAAACTGAGATAATAATGATACTGCAAATGAAATATCTGGTCAGGTAGCTACTGCTGCCTACATGAGTGAACTGATTGCCTGCCAGTATGGAATCTTTTCCATGTTTTTCTTCTCGACATCACTAGTCGGGTATTGTTCTTTAGATAGTTTGCATGTAGGATCAAGAGGAGTTGTATGTGTCTTTGTGTCTTGTAGGTTAAATCGGTCGAGTATTTTGTCAATGTATGCTTCTTGGGAGAAGCTTATTGTACTGGCTGATCTATCCTGCTTGATTTTTAGATTAAGAGGCCAGTGGATGACTCCTAGGTCTTTCATCTTAAAGATGTCTTCAAGATCTTCTTTGATGCCCCGCAAAATAGGTTTGTCTGTAGCTGTTATAGTTAGATCATCTATGGCAGCTCCAATCATTGCATAGTCTTTTGGCCTGTGTCTATAAAATCCTGTAGCATCTAAGGCTGATTTTTTAAATCCAATAGAATAAAGGGCTTTCGATAGACACTTATACCATTCTCTTTCCAATTGTTTAAGTCCATATATTCATTTCATCAGCAATAATACATTGTCATGCTTTTCTTTGAAATAACCTGGTGGCTTGCGCATATAAATAGGTTCTTCAAGGGGTGCATTTAGGTATGCTACATCCATGCCCATTTGATGTATTGGCCAATTATTCCTGGCCGCAATAGTGCATATAGTGCATAATGATATCATACAAATGACTGGTGCATATGTCTTGTCATAATTGACTCCAAAAGTTTGTGTGAAGCATTGTGCAATGAGTCTTGACTTTGCACGAACTACATCACTCTTCTTATTTCATTTCAAAATGTGAGTCCACTTGCTTCCAACAATATTCACACCTGGCAGAGGTATGGTGAGTTCCCAGGTGCCTTTGTTGATCTGCGATTGGATCTTAGTATCCATGGCAGTTTTCCATGTAAGGTAGAAGACAAATGGTTTCCACTATAGTCATGTGACTCAAATGTCACATTCCACCATTTCGCACAAGGATCTGGCAATATCAACAAAAAAATTATTTTAAGACCACAGATCAATGGCATAGAACTATATGTACATGGTCTTGGTTTTACTTTTGGAAAAAAATCACTATTACAAATGTAGTATATCCAAACTTTCAAACATCTTCCCAAAATGTATAATCACATTTTTAAGCAGTCTGACACTGTCAAAATTTTTTTGGTCATAAAATTTTTGCACTGACATAAGCACCCATATAAGGAAATATTCCATATATAGAAAGACATTCCCACAGATAAAGTAGATGACATATGGATTCCACTCAGGTGTTAAGTCTGCATGTCGGCGCTTAGCTAGTACTTCCAAAAGGGCTATCCGGGTTAGCATAGGGGTCCGTAATGGGGCCAAGGGCCAAGGACGGAAGTCGGACAGTCTATGGGCAGAGGCAGAAGTGCTGGGAACTTAGGGTCGGTCGTGGAATAGTTCAATCCAGTCACTGAGGTGTTCGAGGTCGAAGGGACTTGGCTTCAACTTATGTGTTGCGCCCTCCTTGATTGTCTGTCCCTAATTTCGGAAAGGAGGCGGGAGTTTACCGGAAATGAATCGGAGACTAGGTGTGAGGCTAAATCAATATTCGTACTAGCGAACAGTCTAGTCGACTGGAAGACTATATACATGCGACTATTCTTGTACTATCTTTGCCGGTCATAAAACAAGGAGAAAGGGAGTACAAGGGGTCAATATAAAAGAGAGAACAAGGGAGTGAGGTACATGATGGTCCTGCGTGTCGGTTATCAAGGTAATGGAACCTTGACTTCGGAGTCTTCAGAGGTTCAGAATCGTAGAACCTCGGAATGTATGTCGGACATCCGGAAATCGGTTATTCAGGCTTTGGTCGATCGGAAAGGTCCCGGAAATGGTGCAGGTGGTTGTGGTGTTCAATGTGGGTTTGTTTGGCTGCATGGGCCATAACATCAGGTCACGTGACTCAAGTATCATATCCACCATTTTGCACAAGGATCTGGCAACATGCCAGATACTATTCTAGCTGAGTGGGACAAGGCTCATATTGTATAGTGTAGTACAAGCATTTTTTCCAAAAAAATTGCCATCTTCTAGAGCAGAATACAATTTTTTTTTTCAAAAAAAATTTTCAACAATGAAATTTTTTGCACTCTGACCATGACATTGTCACATCACATGACTATAGTAGAAACCATTTTTCTTCTACCTTAGAATTGTTAAGGGCATCTTTAGTCATCGTAGGCAACTGTAGATCATTTGATATGTATGCATAATTGCTTTCTTTGGCACTTATAGGTTTGGCACTTATTGCTAGATAGTCACATGTATTGCTCTCATTCTCTTCAGTATTATAATCTGAATTATGTGTGATATCGTCAAGTACATTATCCTCAATGTCTTTGCAAGTGAGGGTGGTAAAATTAATTTGTATGGCTTCTCTAGCTTGAGATCTATCATCTGAGCTGGCCTTTGAAGCTCTTTCTTGTAATAAGTGTATTCTCTCCTTCTTCTAAGTGGAAGAGCTTCTTTAGGTCCACTCACATCTGTTTGACTTGGCTGTATATTTTCAAGATCTGTCTCTGGTGTGCACTTGATTATCTTCAATGCGGCTCTCACCTGACTGTAGATCACGTGATGATACTGGCACCTTCATGGGTCCTAGTGCAGGTGGTATTGGCTGATATCTGATGGTTTTGGGTGCAGTAATTAAGCAGTTGTCAGTAGGTAAAATAGGAGCTATTGAGGGTAATTTTGGACCCTCAAATATAATATTATGCTCAACAGATACCCACTGACTATCCGGCCAGTATATGCAGTGGTTATCGCTTTGTGCAGAATGGCCAATTCACTTAGCTTTCTTGGTTCTAGGTGATGGCAGGGAAGGTCTAATAAGACTGATAACTGACACACACAGCAACAAGTGCCTTTGGGGCTTGTCAATATAGATGCTAAAGACAAGTATGTAACAAAGTATCTACTAACCTTTGGGGCTTGTCAATATAGATGCTAAAGACAAGACCCAAATGTGTGCAATGGTGCGTCATTATGGGCGCTTAATTTAAGCGCCAGAGAATGCAAGCGCAAAAGAGAAACACAAGTGCAAGAATAAAACACACATGCAGGGGAATAAAATCATGCCCCAACACTAGGTAGTAGCTTATTGTCTTGCTTGATTTTAACATAGAGGTCTGTCCCCCATTTGTAAGCATCTTGTAAATTTGGTTTTTGATAGTGAACCATCTCATAGGGTGTGTCTTGTCTGGTAGAGCTTGTGTATGCATGCGATTTTTAAGGTAGTTAGCATGCTGAATAGCATACCCTCATAGAAACTTAGAGAGGTGTGAATCTAGCAGCATGGCATAGGTCTTTTTGACCAAAGTGTGGTTTAGGTGCTTGGCCACTCCATTCTGTTCAGGAGTGTTGTGCACCATATACTGGTATCTAGTCCCTTGCTTGTCTAGATAGTTGTTGAATTCAGGCCTGTATACTCACCCCCTTGATCTGAGAGAAGTGTTTTGATGCATGTATTCCTCTGCCAAAGCATCATCGCCTCATATAATTTGTACTTGGCAAAAAATTGATCTTTAGTGCTCATAAGATAGAACACTGATTCCCTTGAGTGATCATCCACAAATGAGACATAATAAGACTTTTTATCAATAGTGATGTGTCTCACTGGTCCCCATACATCGGAATATATTTTATTACCGATTTTCTTTGAGTGCTCACTTGATTCTTTTGGGAGCAGTTTGTATGTAATCTTTGCTCTAATACACGTATCACAGGTGAATTTATTTCTAGCCTATGAAAGCTCTAGGCCATAAACCATGCCACGATCCATCAGGTGCTTAAGGGCTTTGTAAGATATATGCCCAAGCCTGAGGTGTGTCTTGATGGCGGTTAATCATAGCTGTGTGGAATGTTAGGTTGACTGATTGTCCAATCTGTATAGGCCATGTAGTTTAGGTGCCTGCAATAAAATATAGCCAGACAAAATTTTTATCATACATTTCTGTGATACAAGGTTCCCAGCATCATCACATCAGCCTATGGAAATAAGGGTGAAGGCAATTTTTGAAGCATATAATGTGTCTTTCAAAGTTAATATGACTGCTTTCCCTCTCACTCTAGTAATTATTGTTGTGAATCATTGAGCAGAAAAATAAACATTTTTAATGATTTTTTACGAAACTTACGATCTTTATGACAAGTTTATGAGTGAATAAGTCCAAGCCACAGTCATGGTATATTATCATGATGTTTCTACAATTTTATCCGATGGATCCGTGTCACCAAGTATGCATATATGTGCAATATGCATACAATTTCGGTATTTCGTGCTGATTTTAATGATATTGAGCCTATATGGCTATTTGCTTAATACAATATTCAAGATGCATCCCCACTATTATTCAAGTATTTTTCCATATTTTTCCAATTACTATTTCAACCTCTATTATGATTTTCCCCACCAACGGCCCCACGTGACATCATGTGCAGTCACGCATTCCAACAGTCAAACAGGCGAAGGTAGGGTATTACAATATCTAATACCAGTTATTAGATACTGTAGTACTTTATCTATTAATACAATGTACTAATAAACACTCACACAAATACAGAAGTTAGTTATAGCTTATCGAAGATGTATCGCCACAGGCGCTTATATCAAAAAATGTTTGCTATCCATCACTGTTTCTCCTACCAACTTCTATTCTACAATACATGTACCATATCATTCTATCAACCTCCTACTTGAGTCCCTATCCGTTCTGACTACCTCAAGACAAAATAATCACCTCTATCCTGATTAGGCCAAAACGAAGTGCCCGTTCACCAGCATACGGTTGTTGGACCGGCTTGAATGTGGCACTATATTTTCCCTAACAAAAGTGTTCGCTTTTGCGGCACATAGTTCATATGTACTCTTTCTATTATATTTCGATGTATTTTTCTCCTCCAATCCCCTGTGTAAAACATTTTCTCTATGATGTCATATATGCCTTATTTTTCATGTAATACTGTTTCTCTGAGTTTCTTCATCTCCTATGTATATCATATATATTGTATACATTGTAAAAACAAAATGTAATCAAGTTTTTCATCTTCCATTGCCCCAGAAATTTAAAATATTTATTTTCCTTATCTTCTGCTTAAATTGCAGAATTTTCTTTACTTTCACTCTACATCTCCAGCTCTTAATTCTGTCAATTATTTTGAGTTGTCCGCTGCTGTATGCATTAAAGCTGCCTTGATCAGCTGCCTGAATCATGTGTGGCATAGGGAAGCTTCTATAGTTCTCAAGCAATTTTTATGTGGCATCATATGAGAACTAGCTCTAGTATCTAGAATAATTGTATTGCCTGTTCCGTCTTTAATGAAGGCCGCACAATTGTAATTAATAAATGCCATGGATCCATCGTTGTCTCCATTGGAGACTCATATTCATCAGCTACATTGGCTTTGGCTTTCCATTTTCCTTTTCTCCTTTTGAACTTAGCTCTTTTCTTATGCTTTGGCCCCTTGCCTTCTCTGCCACCACCTTTAGCCTAACACATTTCAACAGTGTGTCCTGGCTTTTTGTCAAGCTTTGGTAATGCCTAGGGATCGGACAGAGAGTGGCCAAGTCCTGCAGGCCGGCAGTAGTGGCTTTGGATTCAATGTACTCATGTGTTGCACCCTACTCTCCGTGCATGCCACCAATTTGGAACAGAAGATGAACCCAGGGGGATGCCAAAAATTGTTGGCCCAAGTAGAGGACTTAACAGAAGGAGGGAAGTAAAGGGGCCTAAGCCTAGTTGATACCCAGAATGAGGAAGTATGTACATCCATGTGCTACTCATATAGGTTAAGAGGTGGGATATAGAATAAGAAATGAAGAACAATAAGATATGCAGAGCATGTGGGGTTATTGTCCACAGTGATCAAAAATAGAATGGAGGAATGTAACTGGGGATAGAATGATGAAATTAGAATAATAGGATGTGGTCAAGGATAGGAGAATAGAGAGTGTCCAACTATAAAACAATGGGATCATGGTCAAGGATAAAACAATGGTTAACGTCCTGAAGTAAGATGGGCCAAGGGATGAGGAGGTGGGGTTAATGGATGAATGAGAAAGGAGTGGGTGAGGGATAGGGATGAGGGATGAAGGATATGCTGAGCCAAGACTGGCATACCAGGTGACTTGCAATGCAGCTTTGTCATACACATGTGGACATAGACTGGATGCTTGGTTGGCAATGCCGAGTTACCAGACACTCGGTATGTGTACTTGACACTTTTTGCAGTTGGTGCATATATGTGCCTTTTTATCTGATGTACCTATGAACCCTTGGTCTTCTTGAGTAATAGACAGTGTCCTACACCTATTATATTGCAATTTGAGGATCCAGATGATGTTGTCCAGGTCCAACAGCTTTCCAACTTCTTCAAGAGATATTGTGAGGGCATTCATAAGGGATTCGTAGGAAGGTGGTAATGAGGCTAATATGTAATATATCAAGGAGCTCTCCATCAGAGATTTTGGCTCCCATCTCATTGAGTCTGGCAATGAGATCTTGAGCCCTATCAAGGTACTCTCTAAGATCATCACCCTCTGAGTACTTCATGTTCCAGAGTTATCTCTGGATGCTGATGACAACCATCTTTGGTTTCTTTGTCATTTCAGCTACCAGAGTGTTCCAGATGTCCTTTGCATTCTTCTTCTTTTCTAGCATTAAAGCTAGTGACTCTGACACAGTTGCTAATATTTGAGTCTTGACAAGCTCTTCTCTGGCCAGCCACTTTCCAAGTCTCTCCTTAGCCTTCTCTATCTTGGCCTCCTTATCATCTGTTAGGACATGTGCTTTGGGAAAAGTAGGTATAAGGGCAACCCTCTTGCAGCCGCTCAGAGGTGTCTTGGAGGTGAGCTAAGCAGGGGGAATCCAAAGAGCAATGTCTAAGGATCCCACCACTTGTTTTGGAACCGTTGATGATTTAACCCAAGAAGTGTGACAAAACTTTGGTGTGATAAAGCCTGGTCAAGATCTCCGACAAGACGATAGCAAGTGAATGCCAGTCCAGGTTGTTGTCCAAAAAGAATTGTTTAGAGGGGGCCTTGGCAGGTACCTTGTCAATTACGTATAGGAATAATAGTTTATGAGCGTAAACTATTAGTTCTACCCTTGCCTAGGATTATTTCCACTTGATGTTCTGTATAATCTGAGTTTAGTTCTTTTACTATGTTTTTGCATACCTTTTCTGTTATAGCTGAGAACCTTGCACTTTGGTAGAAGGGTGAGCTTCACTCTTCGGAATGAACCTCGGTTTTGCCAATTGGTCTTCGGACCTCTTGACGGAAAGGGTGGCAAATAGTCTTTGGACCAATATACCTAAGTTGGTCTTCAGACCGACTTGTATAAGAGTGCTTGCTGCACTAGATGATCCAGTGGATTAAGATAAGAGTAAGATTGCTTGCTTTTACACTACAGAACTAGTCTCTATATATGCAAATTCTAAGCTGATTATGTAACTCCCCAATAAGGCAAGACTTTCCTGAAATTAGTGGAAGGGTGTAGAAAGGAATGGAAAGTCCTGGAAGCCTGTAGAAGTTACGAGTCACCCTAGGAGTTACTAAATGAGTAACTAACGAGTCATATTCCCATGACTGGTAGTCTTGTGACTGGTCAAGTCATGAAATATTAATAGTATGTGAGTCGTGCTTCTGGACTGACCTTTGTGTGTAATAATTATCACATAAACCCAGGAATTTGTTGTACAATTGAGTCTTGAAAGCTTGAACCAGTAGTTTGGCACCATTTTCCATGTGTGATTGTTTGGCGCCTGGCTGTGGGTCCTTGTGGGTCCAAGTAGAAAATAAGCGAAAATTATAAGTGTTTTTTGGAGGTTTTCCTTGGGCTTGAAGAGCTTGATGATTTAAGAGTTAATTACTTAAAGGTAATTCACTCTTAAATGGCCAGCCAAACATTATATTATTTGTTTGGTAGTCCAGATAAGACTGATTTTAAGTTGGATTTTTCCTTGGAGGAGAGGTTTGGATTCCTACACATTGAACCAGTTGGGAAGTGTCCAGACTTTAAGGGATCATCCCCTAATCCCTAACACCACTGGTGAACCCCTTTTATACCCTTTATGTAAGTGGCCCGTGCACTAGCTTACAAATCAATACATCAGAGTTTGTAAAGCCAAATTCCTGGTACTGAGTCTTGGGCATTTATTCTGGGTTCTATTCACCATGCTTAAGATCATTCCTGTCTCTGCTCGGTGGTCCTTTCGGACTTGGGCATTTTAGCCTTGGAGTTGGTTGTGTTGTGACGAACGGTGGAAGGAATGGAGAAGGGAGTGAGGGATGAGAAAAGAACCAAAACATATGCATTTGAATTCTGTACAAATATGGAGAGAATAGTGTAAAACTAATGTAGGGAAGATGTATTAGTGAGCATGCAGTGGAAAGTAGTACAAGAACACGGACTTACTAGTAGTTACCGTGCGAGGGACTCAAACCGGCGGCGACTTAGATGCTAAGCGCCTGGATGATCAGGAGATGAAGGGGCCAGAGGAGCCGAAATATATTGAATACAGAAGGAGACGAAGGGAAAGCAGATAGGAGGGGATAGAAGGAACATAGGGGAAGAGACTCACATGTAAAGGAACAAGAACTGAGGGAACCGGGACGCATATATGCAGTCACCGAGGACAGATGACTGAGAAACAGGAGAATGAGACACGAGACACAGCCCAGAGAGGCGATAAATGTTGCAGACAGGAAGGGAACAAAGGGGAAGTCATTCTATTCAAATGGCACCATTGACAGGTGTCATATTTCTATGAAGATTCCATCGGGGCAGCCCGCACTGGGCCGACCCTGCATATGCTCCACGAAATCCGTTAATTACGGATCATATTCTAGTTACATGATCTATTTGTATAAAGGGAAAGTAGTTACAACCAATACCACCAGTCTCTCATACCGAAAAACCCCTCGTACTTATATTTGATATCTACTCGACGCACTCACGTGACGTCAAACCGCATCGGGTCAAAGCAACACTCGTCGTCATTCAAAGCTGCGGACCCAGCGGGGATAATAGTATAGGTACTATCTATCGTACTCACGTCTATATTAACACATTCTACTGTTGTGGACCACCCACAATCAACCTACACGACCTACGGTCACATCGCCGCCAGCTCCTCGGACCAGCGCTTACACACGATCGACCGCCGTGCGTCGACTGCGTAGTAGCATATATTCACATAGAAAATTAGCTACACATCCCTTAGCTACAAATCTTTGTACTGCAATAGCTAGTCCATCCACCAATCATTATCCCCCATCACAGTAATTAAGAGGTTGGAGTTTGAAATAGGACCTCGGACCTGTATCAGGCCTCGGAGTTGGTCGGAGTTTGAAATAGGACTTCGGACTTGAATCAGCTTTTGGAGAAGGTCATCCCCTGACATTACCTCCCTGCATCCTCATGGCACGGAACGATAGGAATTCGAAGGCTGTTGTTCAGATCCTCTGAGGTGCTCCTGGATGTTGCAGGTAGAACTCTTGTATCTTAGTGGGAGTGTTCATGTCCTCTTCCTTTACCCATGTATTCGCTTCATATCCATACCCCTGCCACTTTACTAAGAAGTAGAGCCCTGTCACAACCATACATTGTGCTTTGATTTATTTGGCAGTACCGACCAACCGACCCCCACTCACATCATTCCACAGCATACGGTTTCGGTTTGGTACACCCGGCTTATCACCTGGTTCATTATCCTTCCCCAACCCCTATTCTTTATCATCCCTACACTCCCTTCCTTTCCCCCTCACTCGTTTACCCATGGGACGTTCACTATTCCCTGCCACTCACTCACGGCCCTATTGTTTTATTCTTGGCCATTCCTTATTGTTCTATTCCTTTCCCACAATCTCACCGCTTATGTTTCATTGTCTTACCCTCTCATTATTCTATTCTAATCGTTGTGGACTATACCTCCATATGGTCTTCATACCTTATTCTTTTTTCCATGTCTTATGCCACCCTTATTCCACATTCCGCCTCTCAGCCTATATAAGTAGTTGATATGTGTACATAGTTCCTATTATGGCCCATGCAGCCAAACAAACCCACATTGAACACCACAACCACCCGCACCATTTCCGGGACCTTTCCGATCGACCAAAGCCTGAATAACCGATTTCCGGATGTCCGACATACATTCCGAGGTTCCATGATTCCGAACCTCCGAAGACTCCGAAGTCAAGGTTCTGTTACCTTGATAACCGAAGTGCAGGACCATCACGTACCTCACTCCCTTGTTCTCTCTTTTATATTGACCCCTTGTACTCCCTTTCTCCTTGTTTTATGACCGGCAAAGATAGTACAAGAATAGTCGCATGTATATAGTCTTCCAGTCGACTAGACTGTTTGCTAGTACAAATATCGATTTAGCCTCGCACCTAGTTTCCGATTCATTTCTGGTAAACTCCCGCCTCCTTTCCGAAATTAGGGACAGACGATCGAGGAGGGCGCAACACATAAGTTGAACCCAAGTCCCTTCGACCTCGAACACCTTAGTGACCGGATTGAACCATTCCGCGACTGACCCTAAGTTCCCAGCGCTTCCGCCTCCGCCCATAGACTGTCCGACTTCCGTCCTCGGCCCTCGGCCCTGTTACGGACCCCTACGCTAACCCAGATAGCCCTTTTGGAAGTACTAGCTAAGCGCCGACACGTGGACTTAACAGTTCCTCAGTCTGAGTATCAACTAGGTTTACGCCTCCCTACTCTCCTCCTTCTATTCAGAAGTCCTTGCTCAGGCTGACATCCTTGGCATTCGCCTGAGTATCTGTTCTCGTTACAAGTTAGTGGCACGCACAGGAGGCAGGGTGCAACGCATGAGTACGTTGAAGCCAAGCCACCCTGACTGGCCTGCAGGACTTGGCTGGTTTCGACAGTACCCTCGGTAGTACCAAGTCCTGACAAGCCCCCCTCGCATCAGGTGACTGTCCAACACTTTTTCTACCTCATAATGCTCCTCTCCCTCTGTTAATTCTGGTGGTGGAGGTGGTTTGGACCATCAACCTGGAATTGGATCTTCAGGGGCAGGGAGGAGTTTGACCACATTGAAGATGGGGTAGAGCTGAGAGAGGGATTGTGGAAGTCGGAGCCTGTAGGCATGTTTTCCTACTTTTCTTTGAATGGTGTATGGTCCTAAGTGTCAGTGGCTCAATTTCTGCAAGGGTCGTTTTGTCCGGATGTCCAAGGCATCTAGGTATACTTGGTCTCCTGCTTGGTATTCTGGTGCTGGGGTTTGGCATTGGTTGTAATATCATGCCATATCATCCTTTGCTTTTGCCAGTGCTGATTTTGCTTCTTCTAACGACTGTTCCATTTGGTCTTTGAACTCATTTACTGTTTCCGTCTGTGGCTTCAGCTGTTATAGTTTAAAACCCATCCGTGGGTGTCGTCCCGTGTCTAACATGAAGGGAGTTTGCTGTGCGGAAGAATGCACATGATTATTGTACTGGAATTCTGCCATCGGTAGGAGTTCATCCCAGTCATCTTGTTGCTGATTGACAAAGACTCGGAGGCACTGCTCCAACTCCTGGTTGACATGTTCTGTCTGGCCATCTCCCTGTGGGCGGTAGGCTGTTGTTGCTGCAAGCTTGATATCCAGGAGTTGGTAGAGTTCATGGGTGAACTCCGAGATAAATTGAGGACCTTGGTCTGAAACCACCTGTTTCAGAAGTCTGTACAGTTTCCATACATGTGTCAGATAAAGTCATGCAGCTCCTAATTCCGTGATGGTAGTGTTGGTGGGGAGGAAGTGCACCCTTTTGCTTACTGAGTCAACTATGTTCATGACTGCATCATGTCCATGGGCATCCGGCAGCTCTACTATAAAGTCTATGCTAATAGTATCCCACGAATCGCGACATCTGAGGCCACCAATAATTCCTGGAGATCAGTTCTAGTGTTTTCCATCTCCTCGCATGCCCAGCTATTCGCGCGTCGTGGTGTTGGAAAATGATGCATCTCCAAAGGTCTGGATTGTTTGAGATGTAGATCCTCCCTCGGAACTGGAGGAGGCCATCCTGTTCCATCCACTTGGCAGATCGTACCCATCTGGCATGCCCTCATTGGAGTTCTATGATAGCCTTGGCTACTGGATCTTCTGGGCCTGAGGTCTGAAGCTGCGCTCGTATGTCTAGGAAGATATCTCTTTCTTCTCCAACCGCCGTAATCCCTTTCAGAGCTCGGATCGTAAACAGCCCCAGTTGGAGGAGGATTATATTCTCATTATCCTCCGATCTAGATCTGTGATCTGCTCTCCTGGAGAGTGCATCTGCTTTGCCCATACTTTGTCCTGGTCGGTGATGGAGTGTGAAGTTGAAGCAAGATAGAAAGAGGGACCATTGGGCTTGCCTTCAGTTTAACTTCTTAGAGGTTCTGAAATACTCCAGATTCTTATGGTCTGTCCAGATATCGAACTGGAGTTGTGTCCCCTCTAGGAAATGTCGCCATTCCTCCAGAGCTCAGATGATGGCCAACATTTCTTTGTCATGGATTTCGTAGTTTCTTTCCACTGGGCTTAGGCTTTTGGAGAAGAAGGTGATTGGATGCCACAACCCATCTTCTGGCGATTGTTGTGAGATGGTGGCCCCTGTGGCAAAGTCCAAGGCATCTGCTTCCACTCTGTATGCCTGAGAATCATCCGGGAATGTCAGTATTGGGGCCGAGGTGATAAGCTCCTTAATTTTTTGGAGCGCCATCTCCTCTCTCCCTCCCCATTTCCATGGTTTCCCTTTCTTTGTAAGGTGAAAGAGTGGTCAAGCATGAAGGGAGAAGTCCTTGATGAAGCACCGGTAGAAGTTTGCAAATCCAAGGAACGACTGGACTTCCTTTCAGTTCTTTGGAGTTGGCCACTCCATTACTCCTCAGACTTTTACAGGGTCCATTTCTACCTTTCCTTCTGATATGATGAGTCCCAGATACTCAATTCATGTTCTTTCAAACTCACATTTTTCTTTCCAAAGATAAAGTTTCTGTTCTTGGAGTCGTTCTAACACCTGGCATGTGATCCTTCGGTGCTTGGCCAAGGTCCGAGAATAGATGAGGATATTGGCAATGTATATGCAGATGAGTCCCGCTAGGATGAGGTCTTGGAAAATTTCATTCATCATCATTTGAAAAGTGGCTGGACTGTTCGTGAGCCCAAAGAACATTACCAGCAGCTCAAACAGTCCTTGGTTTGTCCAAAAGGCAGCCTTCCACTCATCCCCCTGCTTGATTTGGAAATCGTTGTATCCCCATCTGACATCCAGTTTTGTGAAATATTTAGCTCCCTTGAGCTGGTTCACTAACTCTGGAATGAGGGGTAGCGGGTATCGGTGCTTCACCATCATCGCATTTAACTTTCGGTAGTCCTGGATGAGATGGAGGGATCCCTCTTTCTTTTTGATGAAGAAGACCAGGGATGCCATCAGAGATTTTGAAGGTCGGATGCATCCAGTTAGGGAATAGCATGGGTTAGGGTAACCCACATGGGTCACCGGGTCGGGTGCCCTTGGGTTTGGGTGTGGGTCAAGCCGAGAGCACCCGTGACCTGGCCCAACCCACCACCTCAACCTTGTATGCATGTACGACATGCATGCACTGCACACGCACACGTATAACACGACTGCGCCATACGTGCATGCGTATGACACGATTGCGCCTTACATGCACACGCCGACACCAATGCACTGCATGCGCACATGCCAACACCAACACGCTGTACGCGCTCGCGCCAACACCAATGCACCATATGCACATGCCCTGACACCAACATGCCGACACCAATGCACTGTATGCTGATGCGTATGACACGCATGCATGCAGCACATTCATGTCATATGTCGCATGTGCGTACAGCGTGTTTGTGTCGTACATCGCGCACATGTACAGCACGTTCATGTCGTACATCACACGCACGTACAGCATGTTCGTGTCGTATGTCGCATGTGCGTATGGCACGTTCATACACCGCATTTGTGTCATACGTCGCGTGCGGGTGCGGGTGCAGCATGCACCTGACACCCGTCGACCAGTGGGAAAAAACCCATGGGTTGACGGGTTTGGGTTTTCCATGGGTCAGGTGCGGGTGACCCACATTTGACCCGTGGGTGACCTGTGCTGTTCCCTACATCCAGTCCAAAGGTTCTCTTGGATGAAGGCATCTAGCTCGGTTTGTTCTAACGGGGACATGGGATACACTTTGCAGTTAACTGGACTGGCCCCCAGTTCCAGTTCAATGGCATGAACCCAAATCTTTCTCTCTGGGAGCTTGTCAAAGGATTCCTTGGTGAAGACACTCTTAAAATCTCAGAGGTATTCCAGTATTTCTGCCTCTGTTCGGACATTTTTGTAATGGGCCTCTGCCAACCTCTGAGAGGTTGTCTGCGTGATTTGGACCTGTTCCCCTTCTGGTGGGAGCATCACATACATCACTCTATCTCCAGGCTCTAATTCATTCAGTGGGTCTTCCTCTTCTTCATCCTCTTCATCTGCCTCTACACCTCTTTCCTGTAGACCTTCTTCTTCTAGAAGCTTTGGAAATGAGCCAGTCCGACACTCTCAGATTTGCTTTTTCAACACCCACTCTTTCCTTTGTTCATTTTGCACCTCAGTTCAGCAGGTGTGACATTTTGTTGGACATTGGCTCATTTTAACAGTTCAAGTCTGCCAGTCAATCTCTGTATTATGTTCTTCCAGCCAGGTAAAGCCCAGGATTAGGTCTTGTTTTCCTAAGCTGGTAATCATGAATGTGGTTCGCTCCGTGTGTCTGTTCACTCAGAGGATTACATCGACAACCCCCTTGAGGGCTCCAGCCTCATTTGGTGATCCATCCACATTGTAAACCGGAATAGGTCTTTGCAGTTTCTGAGTGGTAAGATGATGTTGTTCTATGTAACCTTTGTTCATGAACTGTCTGGTGGCTCTGCAATCCACAAGAGCGGGTCCTGACTTGACCTCTGCTGTGTCTGTTGTTTGGATCTCCACCTTGATAACTAGGGATTTTGTACTTGGGGTGATGGCAACCACATATTTCTTCAGAAGTTGTTTTTCCCATTTTCAGAGTCGTATCCAAGTTTGCTTTGGTAGAGCCTCCGATGTTTGTGCGTCTTTGGATGGCTGTTCTTCTGAAAGGCAATGTGATTACATCACACTCCTCTTCCAGATACGAGAACCTATTATGTACAGGCAGTGGGGGCACATGATTCACCCACTGCCAGTCCTAAAATCCTCCCCTTCCTCTCTCTCTTTTTCCCCTTCTGCTACCTCAGGGTTTTTTGATACTTCCATCGATACTACTTCTGACACTCCTACAAGGTTCAGAAGTTCTGGAAGTAACTCCAGTTTTTCCTCCGTACTCATGGTTCAGATGTCAAAGGATAATGGGCAGTCCTGTGCATAATGCCCAGGTTTTTGGCATTGGTGGCAAGCCCCTAGGGTGGAACCTTTTGCTTGGGTCCAGTCTACCTCCATTGGGGTTGGAGCTTCCTTCAGGGCGATTGGTGGTGGCATGGGGGCCCGTCAGGGTAGTTCTAGGGAGCAAGGGGATAGTGCTGGTATCCTTGAAACTCCAAGCATGAACCTAGGAGACATGCTGTTTGAGCAGGCAGAGGTCCAAAGTTGACTGCGATGAGTTTCTGTGAATGCTTCGTTGGCTTCCTGATCCCAGGCAACCCTTTATGCCACCTCATACCATCCCTTGAAGCTCGGGGTTCCACTCCCCAGGAGGGTGACCTTTGTCTGTATTCCTGGTTTGAGCCCTTGGCAGAACTTGATCACGATCATCTTTTCATCGTGGTATTCTGCAAGATCTACCAGTTCTATGAATCGGTCCACATATTCTTCTATGGAGTCTTTGCCTTGGTACTAGCCCATTCCTTCTAGTTAGGTAAGGGCAGAGAGTTGTTCATTCTTCAGGCAGAAATTTTGTATGAAGTCCGATTCAAAGGTTCTCCAGTCCGAATAGTAGGAATGTCTGCTCCTCTCGCATCAGAGGATTTTATTTGCAAAGCGGGCTGCTCTATCAGACTTGAAGTAGGAGAGAGCCCAGTGTATCTGAGACTGGCTGTTAGGGAATTGATCTCCAATGTTACAAAGTAGATGTTACAGGAATTGAGGAAGGCCCTCCCCTTCTCTCTGTCTCCATCAAAGTCCGATGGTGGTGTTAAATCCACATGTCAGCGCTTAGCTAGAGGCTTCCAGAAGGGTTTCTGGAGGGTTCTGAATGGTTTCTGAAAGGGGGTTCATACTCTGGGGACAGAGGGACTAGAGGTCATAGGTTCAGGATCGGAATTGGAATGGGGATGGAAAGATGGGAAGCACCGGGGGTCTTGGAACTGTTCACGGTATAGGGTGGTATGAGTGGTTCGAGGTCACAGGGACTTGGCTTCAACTTATGTGTTGCACCCTCCTCGATCATCTGTCCCTAATTTTGGAAAGTCGGAAAGTTTACTGGAACTTAATTGGAAACTATGATGCAAAATTAAGTCGATATTTGTACTGGCGAATAGTCCAGTTGACTGGTGACTTATATACATGTATCTAGTCTTGTACTATCTTTTACCAAGTAAAGACAAGGGGGGGAAGAGAGTACAAGGGGCAATATAAAACGAAGAACAAGGGAGTGAGGTACGTGATGATCCTGCATGTCGTCTATCAAAGGAGCAGAACCTTGACTTTGGAATCTTTGGAGGTTTGGAAACACGGAACCTCAGAATGATGCATCAGAATCTGGAAAGCGGTTGATCAGGCTTTGAGCTATCGGAAAGGTCCCAGAAACGGTACAGGTGGTTGTGGCATTTAATGTGGGTTTATTTGGCGGCATGGGCCATAATAGGCGGTGTGGGCCTGATTCTGGAGTTTCATTGTAAGGTGGTAGTACTCCAAGTGTCCGAAAAATGTACACTTGGAGTTGGGTCATCCTGTAAATTTTTGGAGTTTAACCCCTGATACGTAGGGTTATTTAGTTTGGCCATAATTGCCTTAATGTTAAGTCCACGTGTCAGGCGCTTAGCTAGTACTTCCGAAGGGGCTTTCCGGGGTAGCGTAAGGGTCCATAACGGGGCCGAAGGCTGAAAGCGGGATCGGACGGGCTACGGACGGGGAACAGAGGCGCCAGGGATTCAGGGTAGGTCGCGGAATAGTTCAATCCGGTCGCTGAGATGTTCGAGGTTGAAGGGACTTGGCTTCAAATTATGTGTTGCGCCCTCCTCGATCGTCTGTCCCTAATTTCGGAGAGGGGACGGGAATTCACCGGAGTGAGTCGGAAACTAGGTGGACTAAGATGATATTCATACTGGCGAACAGTCTAGTCGACTGGGAGACTATATACATGTGACTATCCTTGTACTATCTTTGCCGGTCATAAAACAAGGGAAAAGGGAGTACAAGGGGTCAATATAAAAGAGAGAACAAGGGAGTGAGGTACGCAATGGTCCTGCGCGTCGGTTATCAAAGTATTGAGTCTGGTCGGAGATGGTGTCTCGGTCATGACGGGAACAGAAGCGGGAAGTCGGATTCTCGATCGGGCTTTGTCGGGGATGGAGATTACGGAAAACAATTCTTCGTCCTTTCGGTCGGAAAGGTCTTGGAATAGGGGGGTGTGGTTGTGGGGGTTAGTGTGGGTTGTTTAAGGCATGGGCTATAACACTTAAGGACTTCATTTATTGTGGCATTTGCCGTTCAGTTTTCCCCCAGTTCTTGCTCTAACCTCTGCAGTTGTTCCTCAGAGTCCATGCTGAAGGTGAGACTAGTGGGGATATCTGTGGCTCTGACTATAGAGGAGGGGGAGTCCAGTGTCAGGTATGTGCAGGAGTTGGTACTCTCCAAATCGCTTCTTGTTATAGCCCATGCCACCAAACAAACCCACATTAAGTACCACAACCACCCGCACCATTTCCGGGACCCTTCCGATTGCCCAAGCCTGCATAACAGATTTCTGGAGGTCCAACATACATTCCGAGGTTCCGTGATTCTGAGGTTCCGTGATTCCGAGGTTCCGTGATTCCGAGGTTCCACGATTCTGAACCTCTGAAGACTCCAAAGTCAAGGTTCCGCTACTTTGATAACCGATGCGCAGGACCATCGCGTACCTCACTCCCTTGTTCTCTCTTTTATATTGACCCCTTGTATTCCCTTTCTCCTTGTTTTATGACCGGCAAAGATAGTACAAGGATAGTCGCATGTATATAGCCTTCCAGTCGACTGGCCTATTCGCCAGTATGGATATTGACTTAATTTGTGTCGTAGTTTCCGATTAGTTTACGGTAAACTTCCCAACTCTCCAAAATTAGGGACAGACGATCGAGGAGGGAGCAACACATAAGTTGAAGCCAAGTCCCTGCGACCTCGAACCACTCGTACCACCCTATACCGAGCAGCCCCCAGACTCCCAGCGTTCCGACTTCCGTTTCCAATTCCAATTCCAATTCCGATCCGATCCAAACCCTTACCCTGCCCTCGGAATACGAACTCTCCCCTTGGAACCCTAACGGAAACCCCCCGACCCCTTCTGGAAGTCTCCAGCTGAGCGCCAACACGCGGATTTAACACTTCTGCTGAGTCTGAAACCACCTATGACTGTGTTGCAATCTGGCTCCCAGTCCTTATTAGAGAGACTTTCCTGCTGTAAGGGCAACCCTCTTGCAGCCTCTTGGAGGTGTCTCGGAGGTGAACTAAGCAGGGGGAATCCAAAGGTTTTTAATTACTACTACCTAAGTACATGTGGGGTCCTTACCTAAGCAGGGGGAATCCAAAGAGGAAAGTCTAAGGATCCCACTGCTAGTAAACCCCTTTTATACCCTTTATGTAAGTGGCCCATGCACTAGCTTACAAATCAATACATCGGAGTTTGTAAAGCCAACCTCCTGGTACTAAGTCTTGGGTATTTATTCTGGGTTCTATTCACCATGCTTAAGATCATTCCTGTCTCTGCTCGGTAGTCCTTTTGGACTTGGGAATTTTAGCCTTGGAGTTGGTTGGAGTTCAAAATAGGACCTCAGACCTGTATCATGCCTTGGAGTTGGTCGGAGTTTGAAATAGGACTTTGGACTTGAATCAGCTTTCAGAGAAGGTCGTCCCCTGACAGTAGGAGGATCAGGTGGTTGGTCGGCTTTGCCTTCTATGTGTTTTAAAAGATTTTCAGACTTTAAATAACTCATGAGTTGAGCTCTCCACAGGGACCAATTAGATCTATCTATAGCTAGCCTCCCCATGGTCAAGGAAATTTTCTCTGTTGGCTCCCCGGGGCCAATAACCCTGATAGGAGTATGAGCAACTTGTACAGTAGGTTAGAGAGTTTATTTAACAATCTAAGAGATTTAACTCCTCAGTGTTGTCAACCACTAAGTATTTATTAAGAAAAAGACCTAAGAGATTTAACTACAGAGTAAATAATGGAAAAATCAGTCGTAAATATACATATATTCATACAGTCGGCTCACCAACAACTTTGAGGCCAATGCCTAGTACAACCAGCACTCTCACTGCCAGGGGAGTGATTATTTTGTTTGATTTATTGAACAATGAGTTTTGATTGAACTCACATTATTTCTTAAGTTAGTAGATAGCCAACATACTCTAGTATATCATGTGAAGTTTTCAGAACTTTTTCTGATGTCATTCCTTCACAAAATATCACTCTTTTTAAAATGCACAAACATTGGGATAGTTTTTTGACCCACACTATATACCCTTTGCCCATTCTCTGCTTTCTTGGCATACCTTACCCATGGGTTGGGCCCTTGTCAAGCACCAAAGTGCCGAGGATGCATGGGCCAAGTACTAATTCAATAGTACCAACTACATGACGCTGGCAGGGTATTGGCCAAGTCTAATAGACCGAATGGATGTAGATGGTTTCAATGTACTCATGTATTGAACCCTTGTTCCATATGGCCACTGATTTCAGAAAGAAGATAACTCAGGAGTATGCTAAGAGTCTTGGCCCAAGTCAGGACTTAGGACAGGAGGACAGAGGGTTACAAAGTCAATAATCAGAATGAAGAAGTACATACATCCATATGCTGCTTATATAGTCTAAAAACTGGAGGTAGAAGATGTGGAACAGGTATTATATCTGTGATATAACTCCAACATCCCGGACATCTGACATAGGGTGCTATGGAAGAACCCTACTCCGAACCAAGTCCAAACCTACATTGTCACCTCCAAGTCCGACCAGCATTGTTGACCTCGTACCTCAGACATCTTCCTTTCTTGTCGAACAATAGTCTTATTGTAACACCAGATGTATATTTCTCTTGTACTCCATTTTTGTTCATCTTATTGTTCTCTTGACTATTCCTAATTAGTTACAATAAGGATCGCATGTATAAATACCTCCAGACTTCTGTACTATACCTTAGTTCGAATATTGACTTAGTATTCCCACTCACTCTCTGAACTCCGAAAATTATCTTCTCCAAACCTCTGAAATAAAGGACTGACAATCGAGGAGGGCGTAACATTGAAGTTGAAGCCAAGTCCTTACGACTCCGAACACACGACTTGGACCGACTTATGTCAGCTCGGACCTGACGAGAACTTGGACCTTAACAACAGGGTAGTGTAATGTATGTATGCAAAAGGGACAAGGTATGGAAACAAGATGTGGAACATTGTCCACAATGACCAAAAATAGAACAATAACTGAAAATAGAACAATAGAGCATAGTCAGGAATAGAACAATAGAATATAATCAAAAAAGATAGAAACAAGATGCATAAAGGAATAAGTGAAGAGTGAGGGGATGGGATGAAGGGAAATGAACCAAGTGATGAACCAAATATACCAAGCTGAGACCAAGTACTAGTGAGGAATAACTTGTCAATTGTATGTGGGATTAGATGGTAGAGATCATTTGGCTGGTATGACCGAGTGAACCAAAGCTTGGTGTCATGTACTTAACAGCCCTAAGGTATGTAAACCCAATCTCCAGCTGGCCAAACTCCCAGTAACTGACCCATGGTTTTGGTATCTCAGTTTGACATCGTGTGGGACTACAGTTGGTTTGCCTGGTTATGTCAGGGGACAACCTTCTCCGAAAGCATTCAAGTCCGAAGTTCTATTTCAAACTCCAAACAACTCCAAGACCTGATACAGGTCCAAGGCCCTATTTCAAACTCCAACCAACTCCGAGGCTAAATGCCCAAGTCCGAGAGAACCACCGAGTGGAAACAGGACCAATCTTAAAACATGGTGAATAGAACCCAGAATAACTGCCCAAGCCTTGGACTTAGTACCAGGAAGTTGGCTTTACAAACTCCGATGTATTGATTTGTAAGCTAGTGCATGGACCACTTACATAAGAGTATAAAAGGGGTTCACCAGCAGTGGGATCCTTAGACTTTCCTCTTTGGATTCCCCCTGCTTAGGTAAGGACCCCACATGTAATTAGGTAGTAGTTATAATTAAAACCTTTGGATTCCCTCTGATTAGCTCACCTCCAAGACACCTCCGAGAGGCTGCAAGAGGGTTGCCCTAACAGGTTATAAGAGAGCACATCACAAAACTTTGGTGTAAAGAAAGCCTAATCAATGTCAGGAGCCGGATACTGACGGACTTCGGTACTGCCGAGGGGTGTTGTCGAAAGGTCGGGTGGACTATGGCCAAGTCCTGCAGGCCAAGAGTAGTGGCATTGGCTTCAACGTACTCGTGCGTTGCGCCCTACTTGCCGTGCGTGCCACTGTATTTGCAACAGACAGATACTCAGGGGGATGCTGAGGATGCCGGCCCGAGTCGAGGACTTAACAGAAGAGAGGAAGGTAGGAGGGCCTAAGCCTAGTCGATACCCAGAATGAAGAAGTATGTACATGCATGTCTTACTTATATAGGTTAAGAAGCGACATGTGGAATAAGGAATGTGGGACAACAAGGTATGCAAAGCATGTGGTTATTGTCCACAACGAGTAAAATTAGAATAAGAGATGTAGGGTGGAAATAGAACAATAAAGGACAGAATGATAGGACATGCCCTAGCACAATAGGAAATGCCTGATTGTAAAACAAGGCCATAACCGAAGATAACACAAGGGCAGGAAATGCCGAGGTGAGGCGGACTGAGGAGTGAGGAGTGGGCATAGGAATGAGGGGTGTGACCGATATGTGCGTCTGGCCAAGAACGACTCATTGAATGGTTCGTGCTTGGTTATTAATGGAGTATTTTAGTTGGTACCACCGAGTTATCGGGTCCTCGGTACGTGTACTTGACAATCAAGTTCTCTGACAAGATGACAGCAAGTTAATACCTGTCTAGGTTGATGTTCAAAAAGAATTGTTTAGAGGGGGCCTTGGCAGGTGACTGGTCAATTACATGTAGGAATAATATTTTATGTACATGAACTATTATTCTACCCTTGCCTAGGATTATTTCCACAGATGTTGTATAAAATCTGATTTCATTCTTTTATGATGTTTTTGATTACCTTTTATATTTTAGCCAAGAAACCTTCCACTTTGATAGAAGGGTTTGAGATTTACTCTTCAGAATGTACCTTTAAGTGGTCTTTGGACCAACTTATATAAGAGTGCCTGCTGCATGAGATAATCTGGTGGATTATGGGTAATAGTAAGATTGATTTTTAAGTTAGTTTTATGCTACAGAACTAGTCTCTATATATACTAATTCTAAGCTGATTATGTAACTCCCTATTAAGGCAAGACCTTCTGGAAATTATTGGAAAGTTACAGAAAGGGATGGAAGGTCCTGGAAACCTCTAGAAGTCACAGTGTCACCCTTATAGTCACTAATAATAAAAGAAGAGAAAGATTCCCACAGCTTGTAGTCTTATGACTGGTCAAGTGACAAAATATTAATATTATATGAGCCATGCTTCTGGGCTGACCTTTATGTAATAGCCATTATATAAGCACAGGAATTTGTTGTACAATATGGACTGAGAACTTGACCCAGGAATTTGGTGCCATTTTCTGTGTATTAAGTATTTGGCACCCAATTATGGTTCCTTGTGGGTCCAAATAGAGATAGGGGAAAAATACATGTTTTTGAGGGTTTTTCCTTGGACTTGAAGGTTTGTTATTTAAGAGTTAATTACCATAAGTAATTTACTCTTAATTGGCCAGCCAAAAGTTTTTATATTTTTTTGATAGTCAATTCAAGACTGATTTGATAGGTGATTTTCTGAATAAGAGAGGTTTGGATTCTAGTATGCTGATCCAGTTCAGTGGTCCTCTAAAACCTAAGGGAGAATTCCTTATTCCCCAATCCCCTGCCTCAGCTTGTCAACCTCCTTGGTCCTCACTCCTTTGCTCTCTTACTCCAGTTAGAGATGTACTCTTCAGCTTGGTTTGGTCTGGAAAATGGCTCATCCCCTTGCTAGATTATCTAATCCCACATACTATTCATATTTCTAATTAATGTCTTCCAAAATAAGACATTATACATACAGAGCTCTATAGAGTAGTATTGGCAATCTGATAACTTACTAGGGCTCTGAACTTAACTTGTATAGACACGCATGTCTCACTCAAGGAGTCAACCTGAAAGGTTACTCATGTGGACTAGATAGTGTAGTGGTTAACACCATAGTTATATATGCTATAGCCCTGAGTTCAAACCCCAGTCTGGTTATTCTTTTCACCTTAACACCCCTGACATATTTGTAACTTGATAAAACAGTTGGAAGAACCACAATCAACAAGCATAACTAAGGGGATTTTGGGCATCATTATGCAAGACAAATTAAGTACTAAAGAGTTCTTTATGGAAGTAGAAATGGTATTCAAGATGAGCACATGAGTGAGATTACTACTCTTCTTGATTCATATGATTCTGAGGTTGCTCTCTATATTTTTGATTCCATGGCCATGGAATCTTTGGCCAAGGTCTCAGTGCCTGTTTTGGTAGCATGAGCTTTGGTATTCCAGAAACTTGCTGCCTTTGGCTTGCTTTCTATATTTTTGATTCCATGGCCATGGATTCTTTGGCCAAGGTCTCAGTGCTTGTTTTGGTGGCATGAGCTTTGGTATTCCAGAAACTTGCTGCCTTTGAGCTTGCTTTTGGGTAGTCCTTGACCATGTGGCCTTTCAAGGCACATAGGAGGCAGCAACCTTGATTGATTTATCTCTGGCATTCCTCTGGCAGAAGTTTGCCATCTTTTCTAAGCTTTGACAAATGATCAGGCATCTTGACAGGACTTGAGGAGTTTGAGTTGCCATTGTTGTTGTTGGTAGTCCCCTTGTGACTCCATTGGTTGTTGGAGTTGTTAGGAGACTGGTTATTGGAGGGATTGGTAGCCGACCAGTTGGATGAGGTTAAAGTCAAACCTCAGTTGGAGTTTGCAAGATTCTCATACTCCTTACATTTCCAATACCTGCTGTCAATTTCCAACACAAATTGCCAGAGCTTGATAAGGGACTTGAAGTAGGAGAAGTGTAGGAGGCTGTCCTTTATTCATTTGGCCAACCCTTTATAAGCTGCATGAGTGAGGGTGGCATCATTCCACTGGGTATGAGTGGAAGCATAGGCAAAGTCAATAAAATACCATGTGGCTCTATGATGTTCCTTTATGACTATTTTTTCAAGTTCAATTTCTGCTTGTGCAGCATTATTGAACACTCCAAAGATTACTTCAAGTTCTGAGCAAAAATATCTCCAGTTGGTGAGCCATGTGGGCTTAGGATAGATCTTGCCAAGGATGGCAGGTTTAAAGTATTGGAGGGCTGGGCCTGAAAGGTAAGAGATGGCATACTGAATCCTCCATGCCTCTTTTTTGAAAATGGATAGGTGGTCTTGGAAGTTCGGCATACATTGGAGGAAAAATATACAGGGCTTAGCTTGATCCATGCCATCATATACTTTGGGTCCTGAACTTTTGCTTGAAAATTGGAGTCAGGGAGTAAGGGTCACATGAGGCACCTACCTGAGTATTCTTTTAATGAGCTCATTGTCATTGAGATTGTGACTATCATCACTTTGAGCATTATCATCTGGTAGGTTATTGTTGTCACCATCTGGGGGTCTGTTGGGTAGAGGAGGAGTACCTTGTCCTCCATCTCTGCTAGGAGGAGCCTCCTCAGCATCGATGGTATGAAGGGACCTGACATTTTCTGGTTGTTCTAAGAGTTGTCATCATTCCAAGATCATCTGTAGTTGGTTGGTTCATCAGGGGTCCTAGAATGGTAGGTTGCCTTATGGCATGTGAACTGGAATGAGTGGTCATATTAAATATGTTAATAACAAGATCAAGAGTGTGAGTCAGAAAATACTGTTAAGAATGCAAGCAGTGAGGCTCTTTGTTAAATCTTGGTGAGGTTGTAACTTCATGAGGTTCAGAGTAGGGCTTGGCTTCAGCTTATATACTGTACCATCCAGCTCTTGTTGAATCGCTAACTTTGGAGGTCTGAGGTTTCAGAGCTGAGTGGGGTTATTCTTAGTCTAACTACTGAATGACTAATTTACATGTATATTATATACTAAATACATATTGCAAATATTAGTCAGGATCAGTACTCGAGAACAAGGGGCAATACTAATTAGGAGGAGATCTCTGGTTGAAAGAACAAGGGGATTGAAAGTACAAGAGGGTGAGCAAACTTTGTGACAAAGCTACTGTGAGATCTAAGTAGGATCTTAATATACATCCATATCAGGAAAATAGAGAGTGAGGTTGAAACAGGTGGATGTAATAACTGTCAGGGGAACCCCCGATAATGAATCCCAACTGACACTGCCCCACCTGTACTTCATACCCGTTGACCGAGACCTGTTTGGTCCACTCATGGCAGTGCCAAATAGATTAGGCACCAAACAATAATCACCATTGGTAGCCACCCTTCAAAAGTGCCAACCATAACTATCAGCCCTCCTTTTGTTGTTTGCTCCCAGTGTTGAGACCCTGGCAGAACTTCCCGGTTGGTACAGAGAATGATGCCTGGCATGGCACAGAGCACCATAGTGATGGTGTTTATATACAATAGTTAGTGGGCGAAGGGTTCCCTAGAGTTTTCTCTTTGGATCCCCCTTCATCAGGTAGGCTAGTCACTATGTATTAGGTACCATACTAAGACTTTGGATCCCCCTTAGCCAGTGTGCCGCCCAAGGGTAGAACACCTGCTTAGGTTGCCCTTACAGTAGAAAACTCCTCCCATGAGTACCAGCTTCCCCATCATACGACCCCGAATTTAATCTCTTTGAAACCAGCGACAGCAGCAGCCCCTTCTCATTCACTTATAAAAGAAAAACACCCTACCCCTTATGGATTTACTGTTGTCCCAGGAATTATTGGACCAACTGGTTGGTATAGAACAGGAGTTACTGAGAGAGAGAAGAGAAAGGTAGGATCTGGAGACGAGGCTGAACGTGCTACAGGTGACTACTATGAACCTAGTGGCAGGTCTCCCAACCCATGCTCAGCAGCCCATGAAACAGATGGTGGAGCCCGCCAAGCCCTCCGAGTTTGACAGCAACCATGCACATTGACAAGCATTCATGCAGTCCTGCACTCTATACCTCGGCATCTGTGCCACTGATTTCCCCAATGAGCAGTCTCAGATCCACTGGGCACTGTCCTTTATGAAGACTGGGAGAGCCATGACCTTCTCTGGCTGGGTGTTCACCCACAAAGCAAAAACAGGGCAGGCCACTCTATGCCAACTGGAAGGCCTTTGTGAAAGCCTTTCGGCAACACTTCTACCCCCTGCACGAGGCTACCGATGCAGCAAATCAACTAGAGTCATGTCAGTACCATCAGGGCAAGGATTCAGTCGATGAGTATATCGACCAATTCAAGGACCTAGTCGAAAAGGCCAAATATACGGATGGACGGTCCATCATCATGAAGTTCTGGCAAGGCCTCAACCCCATGATCCAGAGCTATGTTGCCCTGATGTTAGATGGGAGGCCAAAGGACGATGACATCTCGGCATGGTACACTGCTGCATGGGCAGTAGCCCTCACACATACAGCAAACGAAGCTTTCTAGGGGCCTCAATTCTCATCATCACATGCCTCCATGCCACAGCCTAGCTGAAGGTTTGTCAAACCCCTGACTAAGCAAGCTGCACTCATACCTCCTAGGATATCGTAGGCCCCCCTTCCTCTAATTCCACCCCCCTGGCCTACACCGATGGACATTGATGCAACCAGACGGCAGTATCCTCTGCCCCTCACGTGCTGGCAATATGGCAAGGCTGGCCACTTCGCCCCAAGACTGCCCCCAGGTGTATGATGTGCATTTCATGATGGCAGAAGAGCGTGAGGAGATGCTAGAGTACTGGATGGTGTCTGCAGACTAGGGAAATGCACGGGTCAGGCCAACCTGCACGGGTCACCGGGTCGGGTGTCCTTGGGTGTGGGTGCAGGTCAAGCTGCGAGCACCCGTGACCCGGGCCCAACCCGGGGCGTCAACTCCGACATGAACACGACAAACGCGTACGTGCACGCGCCGACATGAATGCGATGCCCCGAACGCGACGAACGTGACGTACACGACGTACGTGCACGCGCCGCGACGTACACGATGTACGCGCACGCGCTGCGACGAACGCAACGTACGCAACGCCAGTTACGTGCATGCGCCGCCACATATGCGACGTACGTGACGTATGCGCACGTGCCGCGACGAACGCGACATACGCACATGCGCCGCCACGTATGCGATATACGTGACGTATGCGCATGTGCCGTGACGAACGCGACATACACAACGCCCGTATGCACACGTGCCGTCACGTACGCGACGTACGCGACATATGCGCATGCGCCGTGACAAACGCGATGTACACACCGCACGTATGTGACGTATTGCGTGCGGGTGCGGCGCGCACCCGAGACCCATCGACCCGTGGGAAAAAAACCCATGGGTTGACGGGTTCGGGTTTCCCATGGGTTGGGTGCGGGTCACCCACATTTGACCCGTGGGTGACCTGTGCCATTCCCTACTGCAGACCTTCGAGATACCAACGAGGCCGAAGGGGTTGAAGAAGTGGATTTGGGGGATTTTGTCCAAGGTAGTGAGTGAAGGATGTGCCCTTGCTACCCTTGTTTAATCGCTTTGCCGCTCTGTCCATAGACTCTGATACAGAGAATACAACCCAGTATTCAGACGATGATGCCTCAGCCACAAGCAATAAAGACACTCCTAAGCTGACTTCACTGAAACCACTATTCCCCCCCTCTAGGTTAAAATGTTGGGAATGTAGTCTCCTGAAACAATACGTAGTGGCCTCCACCCCCTCACCAAATTCGCTGAACCTCAAGGTAGAGAGATACAGACTACCGATACAGCCGAGGTTAAGGGTGTGACCGCCCTACTAGAGAGTAGGGCCACTGGACTGTTCATAGACCAAAAGTTTGCAGTTGCTGAGAGACTGACCTTGTGCCCATTGACTTGACCCATGCCAGTGTACAATGTTGATGGTACCCTGAACAAAGGAGGAGCAATCTGACATGTGGTCGATGTGATCTTACACTACCAAGACCACTCAGAATGGGCTATGTTTCTGTGATCAATATAGGGAAGCACAAGATGATACTTGGCTATCCCTGGCTCTACAATTATAACCCTGAATTCAACTGGCATATGCAAGAGGTCATGCTAAGTCGGTGCTCCACCCAATGCCACACCTGCCAGGCCAAGTTGCAGAAGGAACATTAGGAAGAAATGGCAATTCGGGCTCTTTGGACTGGCCCCTTGCCAAACATGACAGTTGATGAGTCAGAAGACTATGAAAGCACTGACAACAGTGTGCCCTTCCTTGAACCAGGCAATTGCCTTTTCATGACCATAGTAGCCCCCCCAAATGTCCTGATTGGTACTATTGCAGCAGCTACAACTGCACAACAACTGGCCGAATAGGGACTCCAGAGCACTCCCCCTAAAGAGAAAGGGGTTATCCCACCCTATCTCCAAGACTTTAATGATCTCTTCGAGAAGGAGTCCTTTGATTCTCTTCCCAAGCAAAGGATGTGGGACCATACAATCAAACTGGAACTGGGTGCAAAACTCTCGGTTTGTAAGGTGTACCCTCTCTCTCTGAGAGAACAGTGAGAACTGGATGAGTTCCTATGGGATAACCTCCACACAGGTCATATCTGTCCCTCGAAATCCCCTATAGGAAGCCCTGTATTCTTCATTAAGAAAAAGGATGGCTCTCTCTGACTGGTCCAGGACTACCAGGTACTCAATGCGATAACAATGAAGAACCGATATCCCCTCCCCATCATCTCGGAACTCATTGCACAACTTTGGGGAGCCAAGTACTTTACTAAGTTGGATGTGTGATGGGGGTTCAACAATGTGCAGATCAAGGAAGGAGATGAGTGGAAGGCAGCATTCCACACAAACCGAGGGCTCTTCAAGCCCCTTGTCATGTTTTTCGGCCTCACCAACAGCTCCACAACATTCCAGACCATGATGAATGACATCTTTCAGGACCTCATAATGGAAGGGCACATGTGTGTGTACCTGGATGACATCCTCATCTTCACCGAGGCTCTCGAAGAGCATCGACAGGTCATCTGGGAGGTCCTTGAATAACTGAGGGCCTACAAGCTCTACCTTTGGCTGGAGAAGTGCGAGTTTGAACAGACAAGGATCAAATACTTAGGCCTCATCATATCTACAGCAAGAGATAGACCCAGTCAAGATAGAAGGTGTCATGGGCTGGCTGACCCCGTCAAACTGAAGAGAGGTGCAGGCCTTCCTCAGCTTTGCCAACTTCTATCAGAGGTTCATCAAGAGGTTCTTGTACTATACCAGGCCACTGTTTGAACTTGTGAAGAAGGATACAAAGTGGAGGTGGGGAGATGTGGAACAGGCGGCCTTTGAAGGGCTCAAGACAAAGTTCACGACAGTGTCCATCCTTAGGTTCACCGACAATACTCACCCTTACCGAGTGGAAGTGGATAGCTCTGACGTAGCCATAGGGGTGGTCCTTTCGTAGCAGCCATGCGAAGATGGCAAGTGGCACCCAATTGCCTTTTACTCAAAAAGCCTCTCCCCAGTAGAAAGGAACTACAAGATCCAGGATAAGGAGATACTTATGATCATCCAAGCCTTGGAAGAGTGGAGATACTTCTTAGAGGGCACTGAGCACTGTGTCAAAATCTGGACCAACCATAAGAATCTAGAGTACTTCCCGATCTTCGAAAAAATTGAACTGGTGACAAGCCCATTGGTCCCTCTACCTCTCGCATTTCAACTTTGATCAGCAGCATCGACCAGGAGTAACAATGGGGAAGTCCAACATGCTCTTGCATCAGTTGGACCATGGATCGGGAACAGGTAACAATAGCAACCTAGGCTTGCTTCAGCCTGAGCTGTTTGCGATACAGACACTTAAAGGAGTGGTACTGGAGGGAGAAGAGCAAGGGATCTCCCAAGAACTGAAGAGAGCACTAAGTGAAGGGACCCTAGAGGATGAAGTGACAGAGGCAGTGAGGAAACTGCAAGAAGCAGGAGGGAGATCATTGGTTTTGGCTGAATGGGTAGAGGCCGATGAACTGTTGACCTTCCAAGGCAAGGTATATGTCCTGGATGTAGGATGCCTCTGGCGATGGATCGTAGCCCACCACCACAACTCTAAGGTAGCCGGGCACCCCAGCCACTGGAAGACCCTTGAACTTGTCTCCTAAAATTATTGGTGGCCTCACATGTCTCAGTACATTGGTGAGTATACTAAGACATGCAACCTGTGCTTATGAATGAAGGCCCAAAGACAATAGCCCACCGGGGAACTCCACCTGCTCCCAATCCCCAAGGCATGGTGGGATGCCATAAGTGTAGACTTCATAGTAGAACTCCCTGACACACATGGGTATGATGCTGTGCTAAATGTGGTAGACTTGGTGTCCAAACAGGCACACTTCATACCAACTCACACAACAGTAATGGCAGCCAGAGCAGCGTGACTTTTCCTACACCACATATGGAAGCTACACGGGTTGCCGAGGGTGGTGATTTCTGATCAGGGAGTCCAATTCATCTACGAGTTCACCCAGGAGCTCTACCACTTACTAGGCATTCACCTGGCAGCCTCTATGGCCTACCACCCATAGATGGATGGTTAGACTGAATGGGTGAGCCAAGAACTAGAACAGTACCTCCACCTCTTCATCAACGAGAGGCAAGACAATTGGGATGATCTCCTGCCCCTAGCCAAGTTCCAGTACAACAATCATGTTCATGCTTCGACCTGCAAGTCCCCCTTCTTATTAGATATGGGCCAACACCCATGCATGGGGTTCCAGCCACACCAACCCCCATCCTGCCTCATATCTATGAATGAGTTCAAGGAGCAGATGGAAGGAGCACTTTCGGAAGCAAAGGCGGCCCTGGTAAAGGCAAAAGACGATATGGCACTATTACAACCGCAGGTGCCAGCCAACACCGACATTCATGCCAGACAACAAGGTATACCTCGATACTAGCGATGTTTGTACCAATCGGCCATCCAAGAAGTTAGCACACAGGCAACTCGGCCCCTACCTTGTCAAGGAAGAGTGGGGTCTCACACATACCGACTTTGACTCCTGAGAGCCTTGAGCCATCTTCACCCAGTCTTCCCAGTCGTCAAACTCACCTTGGCTCTGGTAGACCCCATCCCGGATATGCGACAGCCCCTTCTACTGCAGCCGATCCTCATCAACAAAAAGGAACACTTCAAGGTCGAACAAGTGCTCAACAGTTGGATGAGAGTGAATCAGCTGCAATTCCTTATCAAATGGAAGGGTTACAGCTATGAAGAGAATTCTTGAGAGAACAAAAGCAATGTCCAGGCCCTCGACCTTGTTGCCAACTTCTACTATCTGCACCCAGGTGCCCCGCATTGAATCCGTTCCATGGATGTGTCCACCTTCAGATCACACACACCAGTCCTGCCCATAGGGATCAATGTGTCGGGGACACCGCATGCAAGAGGGGGAGTGATGTCAGAGGAACCCCCAATAATGAATCCCAACCAACACTGCCCCACCTGTACTTCATACCCATTGACTGAGACCCATTCAGTCCACTCACAGCAGTGCCAAACAGATTAGGCACCAAACAATCGTCACCATTGGTGGCCACCATTCAGAAGTGCCAACTGTAACTATTGGCCCTCCTTTCATCATTTGCTCCTGGTGTTGAGACCCTAGTAGAACCTCCTAGTTGGTACAGAGAATGATGCCCGGTATGGCACAGAGCGCCATAGCGATGGTGCTTATATATAGGGAAATGCACGGGTCAGGCCAACCCACATGGGTCACCGTGTCGGGTGTCCTTGGGTATGGGTGCGGGTCAAGCCGTGAACACCCGTGACCCAGGCCCAACCCGGGGCGTCAACTCTGACACGAACGTGACGAATGCGCCGTACGCGCACGTGACGCCACGAACGCGACATACACGAAGTACGCGTATGTGCCGCGACGTACACGACGTACGTGCACGCGCTGCGATGTACGCAACGCACATTACATGCACGCGCCACCACATACGCAACATATGCAACGTATGCGCACGCGCCATGACAAACACGACGTACATGACATATGCGCACGTGCCATGATGAACACGATGTACATGCCACCACGTACCCAACATACGCGACGTATGCACACACGCTGCAACGAATGTGACGTACGCAATGCCCGTACGCACATGCGCCGCCACATATGCGCATGCGCCGTGAAGAACACGACATATGCGCATGCGCCATGAAGAACACGACGTACGTGCCGTGAAGAACGCGACGTATGTGCTATGAAGAACACGACGTATGTGCCGTGAAGAACGCGACATACGTGCCGCCACATACGCGACATATTGCATGCGGGTGTGGCGCGCACCCGAGACCCATCGACCTGTGGGAAAAAACCCATGGGTTGATGGGTTCGGGTTTCCCATGGGTTGGGTGTGGGTCACCCACATTTGACCCGTGGGTGACCCGTGCCATTCCCTACTTATATACAGTAGTTAGTGGGTGAAGGGGTCTCTAGAGTTTTCTCTTTGGATCCCCCTTTGCCAGTGCGCCACCTGAGGGTAGAACACCTGCTTAGGTTGCCCTTACAATAACTAAGTGGAAATGAGTGAGTGCTTAATAGAAGATCAAGGTTAGGCGAGCAAGGTTCAGACCAGTGAATTAGGGGTACAGTTTCTGATAGAGGGCTGAAGATAGGTGGCAGAAATGTGGTGGCAGAAAAGGCAGGAGAGCAGAGTTTACTGGAAAAGGGAATGTAACCATGCACTTTAAGTGGGGTTCATCCAAAGAGGAATATATGACCATATGCTTCAAGCAGAAATAATGGCAGAGATAACTTTGGCAAGGTTATGATACTGAATATCCATGTATGTGAAATATATTAGTGCTATGTGATGGTTGGAGAGCATCATGTATGTCAATGATGGTTCAATTAGATGTGCCCAGGTCAGACAGTAGGTGCATATAATTAGCTGTATCAGTGTCAAGCTTCTTAACAAAAGGCATGGGTCAGAGGTGGTTTAATTGGGTGTGCCTGAGTCAGATGGTAGATGCACATACTTAGTCATATTGATGTCAGGCTCCTTCTGTACAGTACTTACATAATAAAATAAAATAACTATCTTGGACTTAAATAAAATTACTATTTCGAGGCTTTTAGAGCCATGGGTTAGGCCTGAGTTATGGGTACTCTCAGCTTGACCCACACCCAAACCTGAGGACATCTGAACCTGTAACCCATGCTGTTCCCTATACTTTTCTCTAATATTTGTATGAGACAGGGAGTGTCTCAGGTTAATATTTGTATATTTCTAGGGAGAAACTGATATCTTAGCTTTGAGCTTGAAACTGACTGTGGTTCAATTTTCTGATAGTGGAGTTTGAATTTCAGGCCAAACCTTCCCATAGTGAGCAATTAAAGTTGAATTAGGGATAATAGAGGTATTAGGTATTGAAGGCAACTCTATTGGCAGAGTAAGCCTGCAACACTGTAAGTTCAGCAGAAGAGCCAAAAAAGTCTCTAGATCAGGCACAGAGTATGACTAATTGGGAGAACAATAAAGAATAATGGGTAGTTTACTCCAAATATTGTGTCAAGTGTAACTTATATCTGCAACATTAGGGAGTATTGTGAAGGACCAGGACAGTGGGGAAAGGCCTATTAAGGAATATTTGAATGTAAAAGGCCAGATTCATTGAAGTGCTGATTATAAAAGATAAGATTTTACAAAGATGAGGATTTATGTTTTTCTACTTTTGTATTTTTCTACTACTGCATTCAACAGGAGAAAGAGGGTACATGGAGAGCAGTGACATCAAGGAGCAGACTTGTGGATTGTAAGTCCTCTGCAAGTCAACCATTGTGTGTTCAGGCTCAAGGAAACCTAGTTTAAATACCTTATTGAGATGTTCCAACACCATCCCTAATCAATTTGATTTAATTTATGTAAACTTTAATTTTTTGTACATGGCCGTATGAGAAATGCTCGTTTTGGAAGAAGTTGCCACTTTTATTTTGCCTTCCATGAAAAAATAAGAGGGAACGAGAAAAAATTCTCTATTTTCCATATCAATAAGAAATAAAAATTGAAAATTGAAAATTAAAATCTTGAACTCAAGGAGCCAAGGTGAATTATGTAATTGGTGTTGTATATGCCTAGATCGAGGAATGTTGGACTACTGCTCAATATCCCATAAAGGTATATCAATTTCGTCTTGTAC
>QLPG01001354.1:0-12594 GCA_003314385.1 Gomphus sp. MG54 | reverse complement strand
CTCCCAAAAGAAACAATATACATCAGCTTCTATCCTATCAGTCCATGTGACTTGCATGATACTTTTCTTAGTCATCTGTTGATTTTCCAGTGACAGGGATTAGTACAGTTGATTTTCCTGTATTAGTCTTAGTTAAGTAGTTGATTTTCCTGCTTGACACCAAGGGTGGGTGACATCCTTGTGATTCTACAGGGTGAGAATGGCTATTGATTTTCTAGTTGATTACATTTTGCTTTAAGGGTTGATCTGTTCAGTCGATTTTCCTGACCAGAGATACTCTACAGTTAAATGTTGTTGCCTCACTAGCACTACATTTGTCCTGTCTTTACCTCAGAGTGAATTAACTTGAATCTCAAGTCATTCCACTTATTTCCTCTAGCCTCTGAGTGCATTCCTTTCTTTTAGGAATATTTGGACCCCAATAGTGTTTAGGAGCCTAATACAGACTTTGCAGACTATTGGTCTTTGGTGCTCAGAAATGCCTTGCAATCCAGTCATCTTAACTTTGTCAAGTTATTACAGAAGGTTATAACCAAGGTACAAATATTAAATTATTTCTGGAGTTGTGCTGCAGCAAAGTTTAGTATTCTATTAGACTTGTTAATTCTATAGTCATAGAGATTGGAAGTGTTATTAACTTAACACCACAGTCTTGACAGGTTCCAAAACAACAAGGTAGTCTACATGTATATAAACCTCCAGTTGACTGGACTGCTTGCTAGTTCAAATATTGACTTAATTTGCATCCTAGTTTTCTGACTTAGCTTCTGACCTGATTCTGACTTGTGTCTGCACATGAATTTCTAACTTTCCAAAATTAGGGACAGATGATTGAGGAGGGTGCAACATATAAGTTGAAGCCAAGTCCCTTCAATTGTGAATAGGGAATGGCATGGGTTGGGCCAACCTACACTGGTCACCAGTAGAGAATGGCATGGGTCACCCACAGGTCAAATGTAGGTACCCTACACCTGACCTATGGGGAACCTGAACCCATCAACCCATGGGTTTTTTCCCATGGGTCGACAGGTGTTGGGTACATGCTGCACCCACATGCATATGGCGTGTTCATGTCATACATTGTGTTCATGCCAAAATGAACGCACTGTACATGCATGTGCCAACATAAATGTGCTATATGTGTATGTACTGACATGAACATGCTGTATGCATATGTGCCAACACAAACACATTGTACATGCATGTGCCAACACAAATGCATTATACATGCACATGCCGACACAAATGTACTGTATACATATGCACCGACATGAATGCATTGTATTGACACAAATGTGCTATATGTGTACATGCTGATATGAACACATTGTATGCATATGCATATGGCACATTCATATCATATGTGTGCATATGTGATACGTGCATGTCATATGTGCACAGGGACAACATGCACATGCCACACACACCATATGTGCCATATGCGTTGTATGCACCATATATACTGTACACACTGTATGTGTCATATGCACATGCATATGACATGCACGTGCCATATGCATGTGGGTGCAGCATGCACATGCCATATGCGTGTGGGTGCAGCATGCACCCAACACCCATCGACCCATGGGAAAAAACCCATGGGTTGACAGGTTTGGGTTTCATTTCCATGGGTTGGGTGCACGTCACCCATATTTGACCTGTAGGTGACCCATGCTGTTCCCTAATTCCGACCACCTAGCTTGACGTCTAGTCAACAACTTGGTAGTGCAAAAGTACTCCAAGTTCTTATAATCAGTGATGACATTGACAGGGTCGCCGGAACCTTCTAAGTAATGATGCCACTTTTGAAAAGCTTTGAAAATTGCGAGCAGTTCTTTGTCATGAATGTCGTAATTGAGTTCTGGAGAGGTGAAATTTCGGGAATGAAAAGCGACAGGATGAAGCTCGCCATCTGGGGAGTGTTGGGAGAGTATAGCTGCTAAAGCGTAATCTGATGCATCTGTCTCCATAATCAAGGGCAAATCAGGAGTCCAATGAGGTAAAATAGGGGCAGACGTGAATGCCAGTTTCAGCTTATTAAACACATCTCTACACTCCTCACTCCAGTTCCAAGCCAGAACTTTGCGAGTGAGTTGAGTAAGAGGAGTTGTAATAGAGGAATAGTTGAAAATGAATCTCTGATAGAAGTTCGCAAATCTGAGGAATGATTGAACATCCTTGACTTTACGTGGCTCAGGCCATTTGTTAAATCCGTGTGTCGGCGCTGAGCTGAGGACTTCCAGAGGGATTTCGGGGGGTTCCGAGAAGGTTCCGAGGGAGAGGTCATATTCCGAAGGAGGGGGGGTGGGGTCCGGATTGGTCGGAATCAGAGTAGTTGGAAGTCAGGAACACCGGGGGTCTTGGTACGGGTTGCGGTCTAGGGCGATATAAGTGGTTCAAGGTCATAGGGACTTGGCTTCAACTTATGTGTTGCGCCCTCCTCGATCATCTGTCCCTAATTTCGGAAAGTCAGAGAGTGTACCAGAAATTAATTGGAAACTGTGACGCAGATTAAGTCGATATTCATACTAGCGAACAGTCCAGTTGACTGGCAGACTATATACATGTGACTATCCTTGTACTATTTTTGCCGGTCATAAAACAAAGAGAAGGAGAGTACAAGGGGTCAATATAAAGGAGAGAACAAGGGAGTGAGGTACACGATGGTCCTGCGCGTTGGTTATCAAGGTAACAGAACCTTGACTCCGGAGTCTTCGGAGGTTCGGGATCGCGGAACCTCGGAATGCATGTCAGACATCCGGAATCGGTTATTCAGGCCTGGGTTGATCGGAAAGGTTCCGGAAACGGTGCGGGTGGTTGTGGTGTTCCATGTGGGTTTATTTGGCTGCATGGGCCATAACACCATTGAGTGATGCATTTGACTTTGTCTTCTGCTATCATAAGACCATCAGGTGAGAGGATATATCTGAGGTATTCGACGGACGTTTGGTGGAAGGAACATTTGTCTTCTCGAGCATACAAGTTGTGTTCGCGTAATCATTGTAGAACTTTGCGAACATATTCGATATGCGAGGATTCATCGTTGGAATAGATGAGGATGTTGTCCAAATAGACTATGGTGCAGTTGTCTAAAAGTTTGCCAAAAATGTTGCTCATGAAGCACTGAAATGCAGCAGGGGCATTAGAAAGTCCAAAAGGCATGACAAGCCACTCAAAGGATCCATAATGTGTCCTAAAGGCTGTCTTCCATTCATCCCCTTCTGCAATTCGAATGAGGTGATAAGTGTGTCTGAGGTCGATTTTAGTGTATATACGAGCTTTCTTTGGGGCGTCTAAGAGGTCGGAGATAAGGGGAAGTGGATAATGGTCCTTCTTTGTGATTCTGTTTAGACCACAAAAGTCTACACAGAGCCATAGAGAGCCATCCTTCTTGCGTACGAATAGTACTAGTGTGCCGTGTGACAAGCCTGAGGGTCGAATGAAGCCCATGTTGAGATGCTTGTCGATGAAGTCTTGTAGTGATTGGAGTTTGGATACTGAGAGGGAGTAAATGGGACCAAGAGGGGGTGAAGTGCTGTCCTCAAGGTTGATCTTGAGATCATAGGGTCTATGAGGAGCTAAAGAATTACCGCACTGTTTACTAAAGACATCAGCGAAGTCATGATAGAATTCTGGAACATGCTGTTTAATGCTATCCAGGTTGTCTGAAGAGTCAACTGTAGTGGAGCCTTGAGCATATTTGTCGAGATCTGCGAGGTTGAGTTGAAAGGCCTGCGAACCTTCTAGTTTGCAGGTGTGAACGAATGCTTCTGCATTAACTAGGGCTATCCACAGAGCCTCCAACTTCGGAGATGGTGATGGATTGCTAGGAAGCAGGGTGCTGGACTGTGAAGCAGCAGTTGAGGCCTGAGGTGCTGGAACAGTAGTTGGTTTCAAAGACTTGAAAGTTATACTGCCCAATACCCAGTCAATCAATGGATTGTAGCAGGTGAGCCAGTTGAAGCCAAGTACTGCAGAGCAACTGCCGTCCAACGTTGTCACATAGAAGGTGATGTTCTGAAGTTTGCCAGTCAGAAATCGGATTGGAATTGTTGTAGTCTGAGTAATGACAGAGTTAGTAGAACCATCAAATAATTTCAACCAAATAGCAGGAACTGAATTAGTAGGCAAAGAATATTTCTGCACAATTCGTGATTCAATAAAGCAGTCTGAAGAACCACAATCTAAGAGCGTAACAAGAGGAAGTTTGGAAATAAGAGAACAAGACAGATTAAGTATAAGTGAAGTTTTCAAGAAAGGGCATTCAAAAACAGCATGTGAGAGAGGCTAATGCAATCCTCAGCTCGTGCATCTCCGAGGTTGCAGCTTATTTTTTTCGACTCCAATGCCGTGTTTTCTTCGGCATTGGTGTCAGACGTGCTTGCCTTGGTCATACGTGCTTTTGTCGTTTTCTTATTGTTGGAGTTGTTAGATTTGTTGTTAGAAGAAGAGGTCGATGAGGATTGGGAATTGGATTTGGGGCAGTCCTTGACCATGTGACCTTTTGAAGCACACAAGAGACAAAGCCCTGCGTCGATTTGCCTTTGACATTCTTCAGGCAATAGCTTCCCATCTTTTCCGAGCTTGGATGCAATGTCGTTAGCGTTGTTGTTATTGTTGGAAGACTTATCATTGCCGTTCTTCTTCCCCCCCTTCTTACTCTTCTTGTTGTTCGAGTTGTTGGAGTTGGAAGAAGACTGATGGTTGTTGTTGTTGTTGTTGTTGTTGGAGTTGGATTTGGATGAGGACCCGTTGTCAAGCATCAGTTACTGATGGACTTCGGTACTGCCAAGGAGTGTTGTCGAAAGGTTGGGCGGACTATGGCCAAGTCCTGCAGGTCAAGAGTAGTGGCGTTGGCTTCAACGTACTCATGCGTTGCGCCCTACTTGCCATGCGTGCCACTGTATTTGCAACAGACAGATACTTGGGGGGATGCTGAGGATGCTGGCCCGAGTCGAGGACTTAATAGAAGAGAAGAAGGTAGAAGGGCCTAAGCCTAGTCGATACCCAGAATGAGGAAATATGTACATGCATGTCCTACTTATATAGGTTTAAGAAGCGACATGTGGAATAAGGAATGTGGGACAACAAGGTATGCAGAGCATGTGGTTATTGTCTACAACGAATAAAATTAGAATAAGGAATGCAACACGGGGATAAAACAATAAAAGACAGGATAATAGAATGTGTCCAAAGATAGGACAATAGGAGGTGCCAGGCTATAAGACAAGGCTTGTAACTGAGGATAGTACAAGGACAGGAAGTCCCAAGGTGAAAAGGGTCGAGGGGTGGGGACAGGGAGGGTGGATAGTGGACGTGCCGAGCCGAAACTGGTGTACCAAGTGTCATGCATGCAATGCGGGTACTTGGTCATGGATATGGGGTGATTGCTCGGTCAGCATTGCCAAATAGACCTGTCTCGGTATGGTACTTGACACCTGTTCAGCTTTGAAGGATGTCTGAAGTTGTCGAACTCCTTGCGTTCCCAGTATCTGCTGTCGATCTCGAGTGAATATTGTCTGAGTTCAGCAAGAGTTTTGAAACGAGGGAAGTTAAGGAGGCTGTCCTTGATATGTCTGGCCAATCCCTTGTATGCCGCATGTGTGAGGGTGGCGTCGTTCCACTGGGTACGAGTGGAGGCTCTGGCGAAGTCGATGAAGTATTGTGCCACACGATGGTTGTCCTTCATAACTATCTTGCCAAGCTCAATTTCTGCTTGTGCAGTGCTGTTGAATGGGCCAAAGTTGGTCTCCAGCTCTTGACGAAAGTCCCTCCAGACCTTAAGCCAACTAGGCTCAGGCTGGATCTCGCCAAGAATTGCAGGTTTGAAGTATTGGAGTGCAGGGCTGGTGAGGTATGAGATGGCATATTGGACCTTTGATGCATCCGTCAAGAATGCAGACGGATGGTCTCAAAGTTCAGCACGCATTGTAAAAAGAATGTTCGCAGCTTAGCTTGATCTGTTCTGTTGTAGACCTCGGGCTCCTGAACTTTGGCATGGTGGCCAGGGTTTGTAGAAGATCTAGCAGATTGTTGCGCTAGTCGATCAATGAGAGCTTTGACGATTTTGTCCGAACTGGATGAGGAATTAGGGGTCAAGGAATTAAGGTTGGCATTAGGATTAGAAACATGAGTGGGGTTCAGATTTGAAACTTGAATGGGGTTTTGAATTGGTTTGTTGTCGTCGTTGTCATCGAGAGGGTATTCTTTGTCATCATCCTCAGGTTCAGGAGGAGCATTCCCTCCTGATGGGCCATCTTCACAAATTGAAGGATGTTCTGACAGCTGTCGAAGTGAGGAAATCTCCTGCAACTGACTAGGGACTTCTACGATGAAAGGTAAATTGCGAGTAGTAGAGCAGGTGTTCATGATAGTTGTGATATGCGAAGAGAAAGTGCGATCAAGTGTGGTAGTCAGAAAATACTGTTACGATGATGATAAAGACATAATCGTATATTATTAAATCTCCCAATGGCGAGGCAATTGGCGAGGTTTGGAATTGGGGTTGGCTTGCGTTGTGCCCACTTGGATTGCACGGTCCCCAAATTTCGTAATAGCAAAGAGAGATGGAAGTGAACAGAGGAACTTAGTCAAAATCAAGATTGATTTTCTGACTGAAGACTGAAACAATAGTACAAGGCCTTTTATACTACTTTCTAATCTATTAGGAATCGAATAGATTCCTATAATAGAATGAGAAAGCCGAGGAACGTGAAAAGCGAGAAACAGAAATACTACGTCCCAATAATGATCTCCTCTGTGACATTGTTGAGTGACATGTCACTCAGATTCCCAACAAAGTTACCCTAAGGACATAATAGCAGATTGGATATAAAGGAGTGAATGGAATTGTGAACAGATGAAAATGAAATGAAACGTAATGAAAGATATTAAACGTAAATGAGAACGGAATGGAAAAGTGAGCATGTGGAATGTGACATAAATGAGTGGAGTGATTTGACAGGAGCACGTGATGCCAAGACAGATACACAAGGTGCATATAGTCCATGGGCTGAGGGCGTATTGTTGAATAGTGAGTGAGAGCGGAGTTGGGCTGAGTGGGCTGGATTGAATAGTCGGCTTGCCGGCGTATGGTTCCTGACAACCACTATGATCCCCATCCAATTTCTAACCGGTGAACTTCAGAACATTACTTTCTATGTAACTTTGTTGGATGGCAGTTGCTCTGCAGTACCTGGCTTCAACTGGCTCACCCGCTACAATCCATCGATTGACTAGGTATTGGGCAGTATAACTTTCAAGGCTACAGAACCGACCACCATTCTGACCCCTCAGGCCTCAACCGCTGCTTCACAGTCCAGCACTTTTCTTCCAAGCAATCCATCACCATCTCCAAATTTGGAGGTGCTGTGAATAGTCCTAGTTAATGCAGAAGCATTTGTTCATGCCTGCTGTCAAGCGTCGGGTACTGACAAACTTTGGTACTGCTGAGGGGTGTTGGCGAAAGGTCAGGCAGACTATGGCCAAGTCCTGCAGGCCAAGAGTACTGGCGTTGGCTTCAACGTACTTGTGCATTGCACCCTACTTGCCATGCATGCCACTGTATTTGCAACAGACAGATACTCAGGGGGATGCTGAGTATGCCAGCCCAAGTCGAGGACTTTAACAGAGGAGAAGAAGGTAGAAGGGCCTAAGCCTAGTCAATACCCAGAATGAGGAAGTATGTACATGCATGTCCTACTTATATAGGTTAAGAAGTGACATGTGGAATAAGGAATGTGGAACAATAAGGTATGCAGAGCATGTGGTTATTGTCCACAACGAATAAAATTAGAATAAGGAATGCAATGCGGGGATAGAACAATAAAAGACAGGATAATAGAATGTGCCCAAAGATAGGACAATAGGAGGTGCCAGACTATAAGACAAGGCTCGTAACCGAGGATAGTAAAAGGACAGGAAGTCCCGAGGTGAAACAGACCGAGGAGTGTAGATGGCAGATGTGCCAAGCCAGGACCAGCGCACCAAGTGTTATGCATGTGATGTGGGCACTTGGTCATGGATATAGGATGAGTGCTCAATCAGCACTGCCGGCGAATGGGTCTCGGTATGTGGACTTGACAGTATCCCCCCCTTAGCAGCTGAACCCATGAAGCTGGAAATTAATTTTAAAGTTTTGGGACGCCTAAACGTAACGGCACGGGGTGGCTGGGAAGTTTCCTAGTCTTCTCATCATCCCTATGCATCATTCCTAAGTGTTGCCACCCAAAACAGAAAAGAACGGATGTATGCCAAAACCAAAAACACCGAGCAGGTGGTCGATGGAGGACAGACCATCGATGGGGGGGTGGTTCCTCATTCATACACAATCAATGGCATGAATCGCAAAGCCTCGCAGGGAATACGGATGGTGCAGGTGCAGATGGGGTGGGTGAGGAGGATGTCGCGGTGGGGGTGGTTGGACCAGAGTTCGACGAGATGGTCACTACCAGGAGACTAGTACTGGCAATATGGGGGGCCGCAGATTATGTGGAAGTCGGTCAAGAGGCCAAGGATCAAGAGGCCGTAGCGGCCAGGCAGACAGGGTTACCCAACACCTCAGGGGTACCGAAGGTTCCTGAGCAGACAAGGGAAAAAATGCAGAGGCGGGGCCAAGTATGGGAGGACGTGGGAGAGGGTCGCAGGTGAGTGGTAGCATGTTCTTTCCTCCTCATTACTAACAGACCTCTCTTAGTGGAAGAGTAAGTTGACCTGGGGCAAAATCTACCCGGTAGATCCAGGAGAGGGTGCGGAAGCAACCCAACCAACAGGTGGGGAAGCTGATGTGGGGGTGGAACCCTCGAGGAAGAGGCCAAGGCAGGCCTGTACCCAGAAGCCTATCAGAGAAGCTACCACAGAGGTGCCAATGGCTGGGGGGTTGGGACAAAAACGGGCAAAGAAGAAAGGGAAGATGGATGGATTGGAGCAGAGGTTGGAGGATATGGACCGGAGGATATGCCAGATGGAGAGCGCCATGAGGCTCCTCCTCGAGAGGGAACCTGATTTATTAGGAAACCAGCAATTGGAGGAATTGAGGGATATCTTGCGGGATGAGGAAAAGAAGGAAGAGCAGGGGAGGAAAGAAGAGGAGGAGAGAAATGAGGATGAATATGTGGAAATAGATTAGAGAAATAATGAATATTTTAAAAAAAATTTTGAAGGAAGAGAAATAAAGGAAATTGAGGGAGAAATACAACAAGTCGGAGGTGCTGAGGTATTCGGCAGCTCGGCTTTATTGTTGATGGGAGAAGAGGGTGGTGGATGGACTGGGACAGATATTTGTGAAGGGATTAGAGGTTGGAGGTAGAACGAGGGGATATTTTTTTGGGATTAGGAGTGGTCGTAGGGTCATGAGTGGAGTGTCGGGATTGTATAGGGGAATGGCTGAGTGGCTGGAAGAAGGATCGGAGGAGAGGGGGTCGTGATAGGTGACGGAATGGAATGGAGGGAGTGGAGAACAGGACAGAGAGTGATGAATGGAGGGGGTTTCAGCAGAAGGATGTCTTCGGGAGGGGAGTTTGAGCAGTTTGAAAAGTTTCTAGCTGGTCACCACCCCCCCCTTTTAGGTAGACGTCCCACCATCTACTAAAGGTGTCGGCCTCTAGCCAAGAAGAACAGAAAAGGGTCATACAGGCATATGATGCGCATATACAGAGTGAAAGAAGGGGAATGGATGGGGATGGATGGATGAGACCTTGGCTGAACGTGCCAAATGAAAACATTGACCGAGAGGTCCCTGCCAAAAAACTTGCCAGCCGTTCTGGTATACAAGCATGCACAAGGCAGTTGCATTGACTAGGGCTATTGGCGAAGCTTCCAGCGATGGAACAGGATCCTGGGTGAGGCTTTTGGAACAGTGGCAAATGCTGCCTGGACCTAGGCCATCGGGATGCACCTAAAAATGTTAGTAGCTTGACGGATTATAATACTGCCCAATACCCTGTTAATCAACGGATTATAGCAGGTGAGCAAGTTGTGCCCGAATATTGCTGACCGATGGATCTAGTACATGACAGACGGATGGGTGGACTGAAATCGTCCAGATGGAAAATCTAGTAGATGTATCTGTGCTTGTTAGCAAGAAATACTAGATCGAGAAAGGTCATAATCATAAACAAATTTTCAAATGGTCTGTGAGCTGATGCTGATTGATCAAGCATGCCGGACAGATTGCTGAGGGTGGGGCGTTGCCTCCCGGTTGGCAGAAAGGGATGGTGTCCAAATCTATACTGATATTGGTTTGAAAATGCTGAGCATGGATTCATCTTGTTGGACATATTTCCAAGAGTAAGACGATTTGATGAAGCTGTGAGCAGATCCTGATTCAAAACAGTTAGAAAGGGTTACCAAGGAACCTGGATCCAAACAAGAAGATAGAAAGATCATTAAAAGGGTGTCTTGTGAGACCATATTCGTAAACTGTGGGTGCATGGAAAGTAGTTTGATTCTGGGTATACTGTCAAGCGTCAGATACTGACGGACTTCGGTACTGCCAAGGGGTGTTGGCAAAAGGTTGGGTGGACTATGGCCAAGTCCTGCAGGCCAAGAGTACTGGTGTTGGCTTCAACATACTCGTGCGTTGCGCCCTACTTGCCGTGCATGCCACTGTATTTGTCACAGACAGATGCTTGGGGGGATGCTGAGTATGCCAGCCCAAGTCGAGGACTTTAACAGAGGAGAAGAAGGTAGAAGGGCCTAAGCCTAGTCAATACCCAGAATGAGGAAGTATGTACATGCATGTCCTACTTATATAGGTTAAGAAGTGACATGTGGAATAAGGAATGTGGAACAATAAGGTATGCAGAGCATGTGGTTATTGTCCACAACGAATAAAATTAGAATAAGGAATGCAATGCGGGGATAGAACAATAAAAGACAGGATAATAGAATGTGCCCAAAGATAGGACAATAGGAGGTGCCAGACTATAAGACAAGGCTCGTAACCGAGGATAGTACAAGGACAGGAAGTCCCGAGGTGAAACAGACCGAGGAGTGTAGATGGCAGATGTGCTAAGCTGGGACTGGTGCACCAAGTGTTATGCATGTGATGCGGGCACTTGGTCATGGATATAGGATGATTGCTTGGTCGGCACTGCTGGCGAATGGGTCTCAGTACGTAGACTTGACAGTGTACTTGACATCAGGAATGTGAGACAATAAGGTATGCAGAGCATGTGGGTATTGTCTACAACAAGTAAAATTAGAATGTAAATGGGGATGGGACAATGGAAATAGAATAATAGGAATGTGGCCAAGGATAGGACAATAGGGAGTGCCCGACTATAAAACAATGGGGTTGTGACCGAGGATAACACAAGGACAGGATGTTCCAAGGTGAGGTGGGTTGAGGAATAAGGAGTGGATGGGGTAGGATTAAAGGATGGTGAAAGGGGCAGAGTGGATGAGGGATAGAGACAAGGAATGCAGATGATGGATGTGCTGAGCTGAGACCAGCATACCAAGTGACTTGCATGTGGCGTGGGCACTTGTACATGGATATAGTCTGGCTGTCTGGTCAGTACTGCCGAATTACTGGACACTCGGTACATGTACTTGACAGTTCTGCAAACCCTGTCAATGTCATTACCGATCATAAGAACTTGGAGTACTTTTTCACAACCAAGCTGTTGACTAAACATCAAGCTAGGTGGTCGGAATACCTTTCACAGTTTAATCTCGTCATTCTTTTCAGACCAGGTCATTTGGGCACTAAGCCTGATTTGCTCACTAGATGATGGGTTTAGCTGGGACCTCTTGGTCAGTAGTGCCACTCGGCACCTTTGGCCAAGGTCTTTTCCATCCATCCCCATCCGTTCTTGTCTCATCTGCTCTGTATATTTGCATTGATATGCTCTTACCACTCCTTCCCACTCACTTGGCTTGAAGCTAGCACCTTTAGTAGACAATGGGATGTCTACCTAAAAGAGGGGGGTGATGACTAGCTAGAAACACTTCGAACAATGCAATCTCCCCTCCTGAAGACCTCTCTCTCCCAAAATCCATTCTCATTCGCTCTCTATCCTGACCTTAATTCCCATCCATCTTGACCCTACATTATTCTGACACACTATTCCCAACCTCTTACAAACACAACCACTTCTGAATATGTCCCTCCCAATCTACCATCAATCTCTCTTCACTTCTGCTTATCTTGACCAAATCTGCCAAAAAAACCCGGCATGTTCACTTGCTCCTCATATGCCTTTATTTCTTATTTTCAATAATAAAAAATCATAATATTTATTCATCTTTCAAAGTTTCATCTACAATCATCTCCTCATCCTTTTCCCTATCCTCTCCCTTATCCTCATCAATTTCATCACCCTTCAACTGGTCCTCCCCTAGACTCTCACTCCCATCTGACTCTTCAGGGACTCCTGTAGTACCCAGTACTCCCAAATCCTTGTGTTGACTCTCCCCCAAATGGACCACTGCACGACCTATGAAACGAACCCCTTTCACTATGTGGAGGAGCAACTTATTGGTCCTCGCCTGCTCCTGCAGGAGGTCTTCTCAGATCTTGGCAAGCTGTCAGGCACCATACATACTGACAGGCCTCGGGAAAGCCGAAGGGGGCGGACGGGTAGAGGCCAA
>QLPG01001351.1:0-23424 GCA_003314385.1 Gomphus sp. MG54 | reverse complement strand
CAATAAAATAGATTGTCGGTCATACCTTCCACCCTTATCTGCGTATCAAATTACAACATAGGCATGGTGGCCTCAATTGTGGACCAGATTAGCATTTGTCCACCCTTCCCTGTGCGATCCTCTGTCTGCTCCTTGACCAGTTTCCTCTGTTGCTCCCCAACCCTCATTTGCTGTCCAAGAATGCCTCTGCCTCTGCACTTGATGGCCTGCCCACCAATTTGCCTCTGCCCCCAAACCTTCTACACAAACTGCTCTAGATTTTAACTTATTAAATGAGGCATGGATAATTTTGACATGATCATGCTTAGTGGGCAGAAAATGGAAGAGTGAATTAAATGGATATAGATGATATCTACTCAAGGAGGCAATGTAGCCGTGGAGAGAAAATTTTGGAGGAGGGGTGCAGCAATAAGCATTTCATCTCTTGTGGACCTCTCCTCCTCACTGAGTAGCTTGTGGAATGCCTTTTTCGTGGTCAGGAGGGAGCCGGACTGGCGAGCGTATCAACTGTCACCATCCCATTGGCTGATATATGGCGCTGAAGCTTATTTGAATGATCCATCTGACTGTTCAAAACTCTTGAACTGAGTTCAGTTGGCCATTGAGTACTGGGGCGAAAACATCCATGCCTGTTCTTGCTCTCTAACAGTAATTAAATTTCAAATGAGTAAACTATGAGAACCACCCAGAGGAAGCTAGATTAATAAAAAATTTTAGGAGAACAATACTCTGTTTTCAGCATTATATGATTATTGGAAAAGAAATTAGGGCTAGACAGGATTAAGATCTACAATAACAACCTGGCCTGAAGTATATCCAAAACATGCTTTGGATTTAGAGAATGAATGTGGATAAAAACCACGAAACTCAGGTGGGAAATAGCAAGGTACGAACGGAGGGTCTGCAAGAATCCAGTCCTTATTGGAAGATAAAGACACAAGATGCTCGTCTGGGGCAACGATTTGAAATTTGCCTTGGAACATGTGGGTAACTCGGCTTCCATCTGCCAATGCTATGGATGCGGATTCGGCCAATGGAGTCGATTCACTGGTGATCAAATTCCAGATATGCACTGAATTATAAATTGAACTCAAGACAACTCGCGTTCTACCAAACAAAAAGGCAACGGATGTCACCCGAGAGCCATCTCCCTTGAGTATATGCTCTGCTATCCCAGTAGTCGTATTCCATATCTGGACTGAGCCATCTGGCGAGCCAGACAGAACATGTGCGCCATCAGCTGAGAAAGCAACACACGGCACATAATCTGAATGTCCCTCAAGTATGTGCTTCACCTTCCCTGTCGTGACATTCCAAATCCGGACAGAGTGGTCCCCTGAACCAGAAGCCACACGTGTGCCATCAGGTGAAAATGCAATGCACAACACTGAATCTGAATGGCCCTTCAGTGTGTGCTTTAACTTGCCCGTAGCCACACTCCATGTCCGCACCAACTTGTCGTCCAAACCAGACGCGATTCGCTTCCCATCAGGGGAGAAGGCCACACAATTCACATCACCAGCATGCTCCTCAAGCACACGCTCCACCTCTCCGGTGCTGGCATTCTAGAGCCAAATTGACTTGTCTGCTGACCCAGAAACGACCCGTGCGCCATCAGGTGAGAATGCTACTGAACACACTCTACTGGAATGTCCCGTCAGTCAGCGTTTTCTCTTTCCCAGAATCACTTGCAAAACATGCGATATCTTGGATGACATGTGTGATCTTTCACCTGAGACTGTGCCTGATCCGCATTCTGTTGGGGTATGATTTTATTCCCCTGCATTGTGTTTTATTCTTGCACCTTTGTGTTTCTCTTGTGTGCTTTTCATTCCTGCATTTGCGTCCTCCGGCGCTTAAAATAAGCGCCCATAACGACGCGCCATTTCACACCTTTGGGTCTTGTCTTTAGCATCCATATTGACAAGCCCCAAAGGCACTTGTTGCTCTGTGTGTCAGTTATCAGTCTTATTAGACCTTCCCTGCCATCATGTCTTGTCTTAAATTTGCTCACATTCCAAATCCAAACAGAGCAATCCGCTGACCCAGAGACGATGTGTGTCCCGTCACAAGAGAATCCAACAGACCTGACTACACTCGCATGGCCCTTCAGCACGTGCTCTCTTCTTCCCGTCCATGCATTCCAGATGTCGATTGAAGAGTCACCGAAGCCGGCCACAATTCGTGTTCCATCACGCGAGAAGGAAACAGACCATGGTATACTTGGATGACCCTCCAGGATGTGGTCCATGTCCCCGCTGGTAGCATTCCAGATACGGACTGATTGGTCAGTGGAACCAGACACAACACGTGACCCGTCGGGGGAGAAAGCAACAGACGACACCCAAGCTGAATGACCCTGCAATATGCGCTCTATCTCTCCCTTTTCTCCATTCCAGATTCGCACTTTCATATCATCCGACCCAGACACGACACGTGATCCATCGGGCAAGAAAGCCACAGATCGCACCAAATCGGAATGCCCCTCTAGTTCCCGCTCTGTCTCCCCTGCAGTCGCACTCCAGATCCGGATGGACTTCCCCGACCCAGACACGAGACGCATGCCATCAGGTGAGAGAGCCACTGAAAACACTGCAGGCGAATGTCCCTCATATGTGTGCACCATCTCTCCTGTATTTGCATCCCAGACCCGTACTGACATGTCATTCGAACCAGACACAACATGTGTCCCATCATCTGAGATGGCAACACACCACACGATATCTGTATGCCCCACTAGCATGCATTCCAACTCGCCCGTAGCCGTGTCCCAAATACGAACAGACTTGTCCTCTGACCCAGATACAACTCGCTTGCCATCACTAGAGAACATCACAGAGGTAACTCTTGCATGGTGTCGCATGACATGCTCGTATGTCAGCCCCCATGAATCTGCCAGACCCACGGCCACTTTAGCTTGAGGTCCACTGCATAAGGATGTCGCATATTTCTGTCGGAGTAGAGACTGTTTAGGAATCGATGTCAACGCCGAGCGATAGGTGTTAAGGCAGTGGTGGCTGATTGCCTCAAATCCCATCTGGAGGCATCTACGAGCATCATCAAACAGCAACCCGTGATTGTTGTGAATTATCGGATATTTCTGCCAAATTGTGAGCTAGAATTCATGTCCAATTGGTGAACTCACTGATATTGCCTCTTTTGCCTTGCGAAGGGACTTGACTCCGGATTCCAGTTTGCCAAATGTACTGAGGCACTCGAACCAATGCAGGAGATGGTTATCGGCAAATTCAGAAACAGCATCGAGCATCTTTGACGGTTCAGCAGGGGACAACACCTCTAGAAAATGAAATGCCCAATGCACACAGGAGTATCGGAGGGCCTCCGGAATGACATCAGGATTTGCAATTTCATGGAGGAGTATCCCAATGTTGCCATCGTCCAAGTCGCATATATTACGACGAAGCGAATTATTCATATGTCCAAGAAAGTCGATGGCCAATTGATGGTGTGCATCTGATACATCTACCCTGTGTACTGGGCAGCGCTGTCAAGTACACGTACCGAGGACCCGATAACTCGGCGGTACCGACTAAAATACTCCATTAACAACCAAGCACGAACCATTCAATGAGTCGTTCTTGGCCGGACGCACGTTCGGTCACATCCCTCATTCCTACACCCACTCCTCACTCCTCGGTCCACCTCACCTCGGCACTGCCTGCCCTTGTGTTATCTTCGGTCATGGCCTTGTTTTACAATCGGGCACTTCCTATTGTGCTAGGGCACGTCCTATTATTCTGTCCTTCATTATTCTATTTCCACCTTACATCTCTTATTCTAATTTTACTCGTTGTGGACAATAACCACATGCGTTGCATACCTTGTTGTCCCACATTCCTTATTCCACATGTCGCTTCTTAACCTATATAAGTAGGACATGCATGTACATACTTCCTCATTCTGGGTATCGACTAGGCTTAGGCCCTTTCTACCTTCTTCTCTTCTGTTAAGTCCTCGACTCAGGCCGGCATCTTCAGCATCCCCCTGAGTATCTGTCTGTTGCAAATACAGTGGCACGCATGGCAAGTAGGGCGCAACGCACGAGTACGTTGAAGCCAACGCCACTACTCTTGGCCTGCAGGACTTGGCCATAGTCCGCCCGACCTTTTCGACAACACCCTTCGGCAGTACCGAGGCCCATCAGAATCCGGCTCCTGACAAGCGCTTAGGATCCATGATGAATTCATGGAATGAAGCATGAAAGATGTTGACGTGTCCACCATTGCAAGAGGGAATATGGATTACCGAACGAAATCGAGATAGGTCAATTTCAACCTGATCACATGTCTTCTCTAACAAAGAAGCAATCCCAGAGATGGACAATGGGGTTTGAACACAGACCACCACAGCAAGCAAACCTTGTCTCTCCATCTTTTCTTTGTCGGTCACGAGATTCTTGAATGCTTCGTCCATAATCAAATTGTAGAAACTGTCCAGAGACCGGAGAGGCAATGCCGATCGTGTAAGTTCAGTTATACGCGTCCTGGGATTTACGTCCGTGTCATCGATAAACCGCACTGCAGTTGCAGCATATATGAACAATCCATCCGACTGGTCAAGGAGACTCTTTACCTCAGGTTCAGTTGGCCAGGGAAGGATAGGCTGAGAATATCCGTGCTTCATTGCGATATTGGACAGTGAAGATCTCAGGTATGTTTCAATATCGGTTTGTTCGTCGTCTGTTAATGATCCTTTATGTAGGGAGAATTGCTGAAGAGAATATTCAGGACTGTGATGGAAGGACACGATGATCCAGGTCTCGGGTCAGCTTGTAATGAGGAACTTCAGAGGTACATCTACTACACCATCAGGTATTGTCTTTATCCACAGTTCTACTCTCCTAGGTTCTGAGCATTCATCTAAGGCATCCATAACAACAACATTAGCAAGTAGATGTTCACTTTCTGCAAGAAGCTGAATGGGCTCTATCACTAAAGACTTGAACTGGTTGGAAAGTGAGTGGAGATTGGCCATATCAGGTGTGTTCTTGAGGAGATCCTGCAGGACTGCTTGGATCCTAGGATGAGATCGAGCAAGCATATTGGCAATTGTAGGGATGATCTGTGTTGCATCGGCTAATTCTGCACTTGAGCGGGAACAAAAGAAACTGGCTCCAAGGATCTCCTGCTCATTCAAATGCTGGCTGAGAGTGTGTGTTATGGACCATGCAGCCAAACAAACCCACATTAAACACCACAACCACCCGCACCGTTTCCGGGACCTTTCCGATCGACCAAAGCCTGAACAACCGATTTCCAAATGTCCAAAATACATAAATACATTCCGAGGTCCTGCGATTCCGACCCTCCGTAATCCGCGAATCCGACCCTCCGAAGACTCCGAAAATCAAGGTTCCATTACGATTGACAACCGACGCGCAGGACTATCGTGTACCTCACTCCCTTGTTCTCTCTTTTTATTCACCCCCTTGTACTTCCTTTTCCCTTTTTTTATGACTGGTTAAAGATAGTACAAGAGCGTTACATGTATATAGTCTCACAGTCGACTAGACTGTTCGCTAGTATGAATATCGATTTAGTCTCCCACCAGTTTCCGATTCATTTCCGGTAAACTCCTGCCTCCTTTCCGAAATTAGGGACAGACAATCGAGGAGGGCGCAACACATAAGTTGAAGCCAAGTCCCTTCGACCTCGAACACCTCAGCGACCGGATTGAACTATTCCGCGACCTACCTTAAGTTTCCGGCACCTCCATCCCCACCTGTTCCGTCCGACTTCCATCTCGGTCTTCGGCCCCATTATGGACCTTCACACTAACCCCGGAAACCCCTTCGGAAGTACTAGCTAAGCGCCTGACACGCGGACTTAACAGTGTGAGCGATGCTTGTCTTTCCCGTTCCAAGCTGACCATTTAGCCAGTAGACTTTTGCAGCTGAAGCATTGCACGCCCATCTTTCGAGGTCATCCAATATCCATACACGTGTGTTCTCCATGCACCCGGGGTGTTGGATATCTTCAGCGGCATTGCGTGTGTTATAGGATGCTTTTTCAGCAGGTTTGAGCAAGCCTAACCCATCGACAGGAGGGTCTAAAAAATCACAAGTCAGGGCCTGAAAGGCCCTAAGTGAATGCCGCACTCACTATTGATCATCTGAATATGCACATCACCCTTTGAATCTATTACAATAGACAAACAAAATCTATCAGCTCTTCAAGTCTGAGTCATTGTTCAACAAGCATGGTCACTAATGGTGATATTTTTCCAGTCAAGGTTGTTGCCCCCAGACAAAGACGTAGATTGTGGATTGGAGTGCACGAGTTTGGACATGAGAGTGTTGGGTAGTTTGCTTAAAAGATGCTCGTTTCGATGGGCCGAACAAAGAGATGTGGGTGTGTGCACTATGAGTTCTCAGGCCAAGGCGATGCGAGCGTCAGATTGACAGCTGGCGAATAGAATTGTGCGTGTGGCTATACTCCTGACAGGTTCAAATATAACACGTCTATTCCAGTGTTTAGCACCAGTCTGGTACCCCACATATTGTTGGTTCTCAAGGCTGGCTCTGATTTGTGGTGCCTCTGAAGATTTTTTTCCATCCAATAGCCTCCATTACACACGCAAGTTCACAATCATCCTCTCCTTAGGACAGAAAAAAGTAGTCTGGTGCCACCAGACTACTAACGAGGCCATAATCAAAGAACAAGAGACAACTCTGTTGTTCATGTTACCTGGGCAATCATTGTGCCCGATCCTACTATGCGTCTATTCCAATGTTTAACAGGTTCTCCAGGCTGACCTTGATTTATGTTCCCTCCTTAGGATCTTTTTCCGACACATAGCCTCCTTTACAAATGTAACATTCTCCAAATACAAATAGAATTATGAATTGCTCATCTGGAACCGCCATACTACTAACGAGGCTGCACACACAGCACCGGAAGTAATTCTGTTGTTAGCACACATTGTCGTCGATATAATACATAAGTATGACAAAGTGTATGGCTGCTGTGGCCTAATTGAAGAATTATCAAGGTCGGTTGAATAACCAAGGGAGCATTGCAACAGATTAGCAAGCAAGAAACCCATATGACCCAGAACAGGATACTGAAAGGGAGGTGTTTATGGAAATTTTTTAGAGTTTGAAAAGCATGTGGAAATAGCAAACCACACATGCGACCGATAAGGGAAGGTTGAGAGCTACTTATAGGAATGGCAGCTGAGAATGGATGGTGGTGCATTTGTTATTTGAAAGGCAGCGCTGCTGCTTGTCTTCAGATGACTCTGCTATGAACCAAGAACGATGGACGTAGAGTAGACGAGCTGCTCGGCGATACCAAAAAATGGATTGCAGTAGCTGATACGTTGATATGTCCCAACAGTATGGTATGATAGGTAGACGAGTAAGCATTTACCTTGCAAGACTTGCTTCATTGAATTTGTGCCAAGACTACCATTTGAAACAAGCATGAGTTGCAAGACACCAGCGTAATGATCTTCAGGGATGACCTACCAAGACTATGGATGCCTCAAAGTGAGTCACTAATAACCTGGGTCCTGAGTCCTGTGAATCCATGGTCAAGGCTTCGCGCGGGTCGGTGCATGATGTTATGTTTGGGGCATACCAACACTACAGACCTGTGTCAAAGACTAAAACTGTGTTTCCTATTATCATAGGAAACTCACACTCAGCTACTTAATTGATACAGTTATATTTGCTCCTGCTTTCTCACATTCAGGTGCTGGCATCACCTCTATCAGGGGCCGCATGGAACAGGTCAGCATTGGGTTCAATGACAATGAATGACAATGATACACAGTTAAATGCCCCCCATACAGCCGTCATCTACATGTGAAGGGCTGCACTATCCAGTCCCTGATATAATGTATATTCCCAGAAAAATGTGATGAATGATGTACTGCATAGATCAGATTCCAGCATCTAGATCCTGCTGTTCGCTGTGGTGTCGGATAGCTATGTACTTTGGAAACGAGAAAAATTCTTCATCCCATATCTATATCATTCTTGACGATTATTTTCTAACCAGAAGATCTAGGTTGGGTATGTTCTATAACCAACCGTGAATCTGTGGAGCTTAAATCTAATAGATGTCTTGGTCATAGCATTGGTTCCAACATTTATCATGTAGCAAGCTCTGTTTCCAGAGGTTCAAGGTCCAGTGCGAAACCCAAGGTCAATGCCCTCCCCACTCCAACCCACATTTATTCATGATCCTCCCCACCAGCGGAAATATTTTCATATATCTCCTTATCTTCAATACTCAGGAAGATTGCTTATAGTACCAACAGTGGCTATGCACTATGGGAAACACATTGGCACCCCATAAGGTCTTGTGACGTATGATGTCAAAGTGCTATGATTGTCGATGGGAAAAGAGTATACAGTTGAAGAAGGGAAACGGCAAAGGATCGTCTGAGTTTTCTTTCAAAAGCATGCTCATGGAGTTGGTTTTGTTCTGACGTCTATCCCTGGCAGCTCTCGTTCAATTATGAGTATTTCTCACTGGGATTGCAAAATCTTGTTAACACATCCATTTTCCACACTCCATTTTTCCTGTCAGTAGCTCCACTTTTGTCATATGAAACAAATTCATGAATGACATCCCAGGCCATGTCCAATTAATCTTGGCCCAGATAGTTCAAATTAGGGTGACTGTCAGGCGTCGGTTACTGACGGACTTCGGTACTGCTGAGGGGTGTTGTCGAAAGGTCGGGCGGACTATGGCCAAGTCCTGCAGGCCAAGAGTAGTGGCGTTGGCTTCAACGTACTCGTGCATTGTGCCCTACTTGCCGTGCGTGCCACTGTATTTGCAACAGACAGATACTTGGGGGGATGCTGATGATGCTGGCCCGAGTCGAGGACTTAACAGAAGAGCAGAAGGTAGGAGGGCCTAAGCCTAGTTGATACCCGGAATGAGGAAATATGTACATCCATGTCCTACTTATATAGGTTAAGAAGCAACATGTGAAACAAGGAATGTGGAACAATAAGGTATGCAGAGCATGTGGTTATTGTCCACAACAAATAAAATTAGAATAAAGAATGCAACACAGGGATCAAACAATAAAAGATAGGATAATAGAAATGTGTCCAAGGATAGGACAATAGGAGGTGCCAGACTATAAGACAAGGCTTGTACCCAAGGATAGTACAAGGGTAGGAAGTCCCGAGGTGAGAAGGGTCGAGGGGTGGGGACAGGGAGTGTGGATGGTGGACGTGCCAAGCCGAAACTGGCGTACCAAGTGTTATGCATGCAATGCGGGTACTTGGTCACGGATATGGGATGATCGCTCGGTCGGCATTGCCGAATAGACGTGTCTCGGTACGGTACTTGACAGTGACACTCCATACTTACATGTGAATGGAAATGTTGACGAGAGATCTCGCATTCAGCAAGGAAACTATCATTCGTCACAATTCAACTCTTTATATACTACGAACCTAACGCGCTAACTCTTATCCGCTTGTTCTTTTATGCCGTGTTCATTCTAAAGTAAATCATATCGGCAAATTTCCCACCTGGCCAGCAGTCTTAGACACCTACACCATGTCTCTTCATGCACCCGTTATTTGTTCAGCAGTTGTCTTTTGTGTCTCGGATGGAGTATTCCATAACACACGGATGCGTTGAGGGTATCTGTAAAGGTGGAGAACTTCAGAAAAGTACAGGTCAGAGCTTGGCAAGTCTACCCAATGGATTGACCATGCTGCTATGCGGCATATATTCCCATACCGTAAGCTCATTGGCCTGTCATATTATAGGTATTATGTATGACTTCCGCCATGAAATAGAGACATCCAAGGAGGCCCATGGCAATTCAACAATTAATGTCGGTCAGTCTTTTCACCTTGTTGCATAGAGGTTCATTCTATTTCAGCCCGAACGGAGCGGAATAAAGAGTAACCTTATGTCATATTTTGGGCCTCGTGTTCCACGACCTCATGTCCCAGCACGTCAAAGGCTAGTTGGCTTGCAAAATCCTTGACACCGCAACTTCCCAAATGCTCCTGCAGTGAGGTGCCGACCCGTTCTATGTATAAAGCGCCATATTTGGGTGGCACCAGCTCCGGACATCTTCCTTTGTCATAGGTTGGCCAGCCCTCTCCGCACACCTCTTAATGTGTGTGCACATACTGTCTCGTGACACCAACCATTTTCCTTTCATTTTGCATTTCTCGTACGGACAATATACCCTGTATTCATTCGCGATCCCCAGCCTCCCTGGCGTCGTGAGAATACTGGCATTGGACATATCCAAGTCCTTGGCATGAATGTCTTCGAGCTCCTGCATGGCATGCACAACGAACCAGTGTCGGGACACAGAGGTTGGCAGGTTGAACTCTTGTCCACATGTGATACCTCTGAAGGTGTAGTTGCACCTCTCGTCTTTTGACTGGTACATTTCACGAATCTTGGGATCAAACGTGTTGGCCATAAAATGCGCCGGGATTGGAAGAACTGGCTGTAGCTCGTGTGGCATGTCAACCGAGGATCCTTGGGAGGGTAGGACATCTCTGGCGCTGCCCATCTCCACCAGAGAAATTGTTGCCACGAGCGGCCCCGATGTCTCATGACATTGGTTGTCACCGTGGTGACTTTCATTCCTTGGTGATATGGGGTGCGAACTATATGATCTGTCCGAGTCCATGGGTTAAATTTTCTGTGTTCATGAGGAAGAAAATGCTTACTGGCTCGGAACCCCATCTATGCTCATTCTTGATCCAGCAATATCGTTCAGTTGCCATGTATGTGGTGCTCCGTCGTTGGACCTTCTCAATCATTCCTGGTAGGTGAATAGGTCAGTACAAATGCCGCCACCTGATATGATGGCTTACCCAGGGATGTAACCGAAGCCCCAAAATATATCCTCAGGGAAGGGAGCAATGCCCATTGTCAGCTGATTGGGATATTGGGAGAAATCTGTACCGAGAGATTAGTGATCTTGTTGGCATGGCTTGTTGAGTCCAAACGGTTCACGTACTCGGTACGCCCGGGAGGAACTCAGGGTCGAACATCCGATTATCACCGGTTCCTTGTGGCACCTGTGCTAGATTGCTCCATAGGACTCCAGAATGGGCTGAAATTGTGCTCGAGGACTGGTGGTAAGATTCCAGTCCAGGCCAACATGTATTGTCGCCCAGTTCATCCGAGGTGCTATGCATGAAAAGCTGCCTGAAAACATATGATGGGCAACACAATGGTATATTTGATTTTCACGTACAGGAGGAACCTTGGATGAATTGTGGAACAAGCACAGAACTATTATAGTTCTTCCGAGGCCAGTTTTGGTGTTCCGTCGACTGCACCGGGGTCGTGCCCATGGAGAACTCGAACGTTTCTCCCCCCCTATGGGGGAACCCTCCATTGTTCTCGTAGCCCGAGGTAGAAGTGGAGGACTCTGTTTGGGGTCTGCTGCAGGAACGTCCCCTTGTATCAACGTAAGCCTCAGAATGCACTCCTGGATCATAGTTGGACCTAATACAATTGTGATAATAAGTAGAGATCAAGGCTAGATCTTTTGGGTGGCAACTGACCTATGTTCAGAGTGGGAAGAGACCCTGATATTGAAATGCGAGTGAAAAGTGGAAGGCAAAGTGACTGGAAGCTTCGAACCCACCACTTGAGTCGTTAAATATATCTCTATACAGACTCATCTAAAGATAGAGTGGCCGACCGCCCGAACAAATATTACCATTTGGGGAGATTGGGTCGTTGATCCTCGTGTTCATTGTGCTATTCTAGTGAGAACAACTCAAAGATATGGATAGTGTACTATGACTCTAAGTAAACAGAGGTGCACTTTTCTTTGTGATTGTTGATGGTTTGTTTAAAACTTGGTGACATGACGATCATTTAAAAAAATTAAATGCACTGGTCTGCATAGTATTAGAGACCATTATGATCAAGATCGATTGTCACTTGCACTTCAGCCGGAAAATATTCTATTTGTTGTGCTTTAACTGCTCAAGTTTTGAGACTCCTGTCAGAGCAGCCAACCCTAAGTTGTTAATGTAGCTTTCTTGTCACAAAAAAGGCCATATTTAGAGGCAAGAGAAACAATAGGAGGGTTGTCGTGTAACTGATGTCTTCGCTAGAATTGTTCAGGGGCTCAACCATTTCAATAAGATTCTCTACTGAGAATGGAGTAGATCCTTCAATGATGACTGATAGAATGCTGATGGGCTTCTCATAAACAGTATGAGAACCTGTCCCTATAAGAGCTACAACTTTCGGGAGGAAAAGCTGTTCATATAAAGCACATATATCATCTGTAGAAATTTATTGGATATTGAATGCTAGAATGAAATTATGGGGGGAATTGTACCATGACCATCCATGTTCCTTACAAAGCTGGAAACAACTTTGAGGTTGTGGCTGGTAGGAGGTTCAAGGCAAGTGAAGGCCTTTGATAAAATATCTGTGAAAGATGAATGAAGACAATAACAGGGGTTTGAATTCTGGACTATATTGAACTATCATTTACTTGACTCTAGGGGAGGACAAGGAGATGAGGAGGAAGATTATTTTAGAATTGATGATTTGTTATTCTAATACAAAAGTCTTATATACTAAATCCGTAGAAGTGAAACCTAGACTATACTGCATAAATCTGCGCACATCGCTTCCCATAGATGAGTCAATGATGACAATGGTGAATACCATCAGCTTATTTTTCTCTGCATGAAGACACTATTCTTCCAAAGTATTGATATTCATAGAAGGCCGCTGCTTATTACGCAACTTTGGCTTCTTCTGTTCTCCTGCATTCTAACATAATCTGGCCTTCATAACCTCTGTGTTGCGTCTCATTATGAGCCTTGTTGTCTTGTCGCATAGATCTGTATTTTTTGAGTATATGAACCTGCTTGATTTCCAACGAGCTACCAATACTACCTACTCACGCCAAACGGAAAACATGTTCTCTTTAGCAGCACCTCTTTACGCGGGTGAGAAATCACTTTCGGGTGCCAATAGCTCACTCGGATGTGACGAGTTAATTTCCCGAAATACTACTAAAATCTTCAAGATCGGACAGGCTTCTTCTCGATACCATCAAATGAGAATTACAGAACCTGTTTCTGTGTGGTATTTCTCCCATGAACAATTTGCATTTGCCGATGAGATACATCTATTTATTTAGTATAGTACATTGTTAATACAGTTCATACAGTGTATACATTGTATGAGAGAGATAGCATTGCTCACTTGAACGATCCGACAAGGTTCCAGACACCAGGTAATGCACCAGAGAATTTCTGGACAATGCTGGGAACGGATTTAGTGAAGAGACTGAGCCGATCTGTTCCACCACAGGTTTCGGCTGCATTTCCAGGGCATGCCATATCGCACCCTGCAGGCGCTTGTTGTGTTGCGTCGTTGTGAATTGAATGATCGCAATCTTGTATGGGTGACAGGGATCAATTATAGCTTGTCATATAGAATAGTAGCACATACAGCATTCCTGGATAATATTGAAATAATAAACAATTTTATAATGAAAAAAAAAAGAACGACATAGGTGCTTATGCTTCCAAATTCAAGACCAGCGAGTGTGAATTGGCGTTCGTCGCAAAAGGTGACACAATTTTCTTGAGTGTTAAAGCTAGGATCGAAGGCAATTGCAGCCGAGAGCGTTCGGACACCGGTATAATCCCTTTTCGAGAGATCAATGAGGCGGGATGAAAGAGAGAAAGCATCATGCCAGTACTGACGACCAACATCCAGATGTGAACCATCCTTGAGGGAACTGCAGTACAAAGATAGTAAGACGGAGGTACTGTAGTTGTGTGCACATCGTACTGCTGTTTGAGCCGTCGAACAACTTCGAATGGTCCAAGATAATGAGGCTTTGCCTTCCGGTCTAACTCTTTCTCCACTCTAGAATTCTGCACTAACACAAGGTCTCCTGCCTGGGATTCTCCATGCCATAACCTTCTCTGAAATCGTCTCTCAAATTCAAGTTTGCTTTTGAGCCGTGATCGATAGAGTGTCTGTGAAGCTTGTTCAATGCTTCATCATGTTTGGCAAGCTGTCATATTCGTATTGCAATGAGTTCTGCTGTTGAAAGGTTCTTCCAAAAGCCTGAGACAAGATAGGTGGCTTAAAAGAGATTGAAGGGAACAATGGGATCAACTCCATAAAGAAGATAGTAAGGAGAGAATCCTGTTGCCTTTCTGACTGTAACACGATCAGCAAAGAATGCATGATGAACTAGATCTGGCCATTGAGAAAGATTTCCTTTGCATGCCTTGATAAGGGCTTCACGAATCATAAAATGACCTCTTTCTACAACTCCATTGGCTTGTGAATTATAGGGAGAGATTTAAATATGAGGGATTCCATGATGATGAAGGAGTTCAGAGGTTGCTCCTTTAACTTCTGAGCCATTGTCTGTAACAATCTCTGCAATACTTCCATAGCGACAAATAAGTTCTTAAAAGATAAACTGTGATACTACAAAGGTCATCTCATGCTGCAACTATGTAGTGATATCCTTGAGCTTTTGGCATAACCATGATGTCAATGTAGAATTTGGAAAATAGTGTGGCTGGTGTAGAAATCATGGGGGGAATGTGGACTTTGTAGGTAGAGTGAACTTGACATTGGTGACATGAACAAACATATTTGATAACATCATTATAATAGGAGGGCCACCAAAATCGAATTAATATGGTCTTGGCTGTAGAATAAACTCTTTAGTGTCCTATATTTTTGTGTGAATGTTAAAGGATTTGAGTGCGTAAACTGGGATCCAGTATGACTTGTAATGGTCGAGATGGGGTATGCTTCCACATCTTGCCTTCTTAGAGAAAATAGTATCGAGCTTTGTTTAGGAAAGTTTTTCGAAGACTTGGCTTTGGGAATGATGGAATTTTGAGGTCAGAGAGGAAGTCAAATATCTGATGAAGGAAAACTTCTTGAAGCGAAAAATCTCCAACTTGGGGAACCTGTTTCCACCCTTTCCTTGAGAATGATTCATTTAAAGGGTTTATTTGATCTGAAAAGTTGAGATACACTTTGTTGAACCAACCATCATCTTCTGTGTGTTCCTCAACTTTGGTATCATCATCGGCTGGAGGCTATTGAGATAATGCATTGGGACCAATATGCTGAGATCCTGGAATATGGATGAGTCTAAAGTCGAATAACAGAATGCCTGCAATCCAATGGTTGAGTGTAGCATTTGGCTGAAGATCGGGATGATTTATCATGTCCTTGATATATTTGGCATCGACTTCAATGTATAGGTTCTTGATACCAGAAAGATGAAAACAACTTTGGTGTAGTGCACGATAGAGTCCAAAGAGTTCAAGTTTGGATTGACTGTATCTTGACTCTCGAGCATTGATAGGGATTGAACCAAAATGAACTGGGCCTCTCTTTCCTTTGTCATCAATATGTGAAATGATATATCCGATGGCAATGTTTGATGTATCAACTGAAAGAATAACAGGACTTCCCAATTTGTAGTTGATTGGTAATAGGGCTGGTGAATTTCAAATGGCTTGTTTAAGATAATCTATAGATCCTTGTTGTTGGTCTGTCCAAATATAGGGAATGTCTTTTCTGAGAAGTTGGTTAAGTGGTCGTGCAACTTTGAAATAATTTTCAATCCATATATACATCATTCCAGCTAATCCAAGAAATCCTCTGAGTTGAGATACATTCTGAGGGATAGGCCATTTGAGAATCTTGGAAATTCGAGAGTTATCTGGGAGTTGTCCTTCATAATTGACTCTTTGACCAACAATGGTGATTTCTGGTTGAGCGACTTGTGATTTTCTTGGTGAATTTGTCGCACCTGCATGAGCAAGATGATGTAAAACTCAATTGACTACAACAGCATGTTCCCAAACAAATTGTCATATGCCAGGATTTTCTGGAATTGTTTCATATGATCCATTTGGCTTTTCATATCGATTGGGAGGTCCTTTGATTCCAATATGATCCATCATGATATTGGCATTGTGGGGAATTTCATGTTGGAGGATGAATGTGGTGCAATTCTGTTATTCGGCAACCCCATTGGTGTAACCCATTGGCAGTGAGCAATAATGAAAGAGTCCTAGAGGTGTTTGGAATGATGTAAGTATTGGGTCAATTACCCTAATATCAAGCTAAATATTTCTTAAGTCTTTATTTTTCTTTGTATTTGTAGATAAAAATCATTTAAAACCATTCATATTACTTTTCTACATTTTTTCTGTATTTTTAGGATATTTTTTGCAGTCCATTTTTCTTAATCTCTTGTACTATTATCAACATGGCCTTTTTCAATTTGCTTCTGTGTCGAGGCTACACGTGTTCTAACTCTCGGTCATTGCCAGCACTTTGGCTGACCAATGCACTAAGCGCAAAATGACCACTAGGGGTATCAGATTGAGACACACTCGTATACTCCTTCTCCTTAGTGGTTTGACCACACTGAGGAGGTGAGAAAAATAATTACAGTCTATGTATTTCATCTAATAAGTTGTAGTTTTAATCTGCTTAGGTAGTTTCTTTCAAATATGAGTGTTTTGACCACACTGAGGAGTTTTAATCTGCTTAGTTTTAATCTGCTTAGTCTGTGTGTCCCTTGTGTTCCTACTCAAGTTACACCAATGTATTAGAGTCCATTTCCCTTCAGTAAAATCTCAACTCTTGGGTTCAATGATGCAAGAGTTGTATCCCCCATAAAAGATCAAAACCTGAATAGATAGAATGTGCTGCAAATGGTTCCACAAAGGGATCAAGACTTGGAGGAATTCCAGCATCTTTGATTGAGTAACTGTTTGGAGTTTGAAGGTCAATAACAATTCTGAGTGTGGCATTGACTCAAGGGACACAAAAGATAGATGAGCGATATGAAGCTTGACTTGGTTCAAAGACTTTTTTTGTCGATTTTTGTGTGGATGAGTTTGCACACTTCATCAATATGAGCTGGGGGAATAGGAATTTGAGGATCTTGACAAGGAACATGTTTGATGACTGGCATAATATAGTGTCAGGGTTCAGGAATGCTGAGGTGTGGCCAAGTCCTGCAGGCCGGGAATAGTGGCATGGCTTCAACCTGCTCATGCATTGCACCCTACTTCCCATGCATGCCACCAATTTAGGAGAGAGGGATACCTGGGAGGGTGCTGAGAGTGTCAGCCCAGGTAAAGGAATTTAGACAGGAGAAGGGAGGACAAGAAGGTGTAAACCTAGTTGATTTCCAGAATGAAGAACCATCTACATACATTGGCTACTTATATAGGCTAATTGTCAAGTCCATGTACCGAGACCCATCCGCCGGCAGTGCCGACCGAGCAATCATCCTATATCCACGACCAAGTGCCCGCGTTGCCTGCATAACACTTGGTGCGCTGGTCCTGGCTCGGCACATTCGCCATCCGCACTCCTCAGTTCGTTTCACCTCGGGACTCCCCGTCCTTGTATTATCCTCGGACGCGACCCCATTGTTTTATATTCGGCTACTCCCTATTGTCCCATTTCGAGTCACGATCCTATTATATTGTCTTTCATTGTTCTATCCCTGCTTTGCATTCCTTGTTCTAATTTTGTTCGTTGTGGACAACAACCACATGCTCTGCATACCTTGTTATCCTACATTCCTTATTCCACATGTCGCTTCTTAACCTATATAAGTAGGACATGGATGTACATACTTCCTCATTCTGGGTATCGACTAGGCTTAGGCCCTTCTACCTTCTTCTCTTCTGTTAAGTCCTCGACTCGGGCCAGCATCTTCAGCATCCCCCTGAGTATCTGTCTGTTGCAAATACAGTGGCACGCACGGCAAGTAGGGTGCAACGCACGAGTACATTGAAGCCAACGCCACTACTCTTGGCCTGCAGGACTTGGCCATAGTCCGCCTGACCTTTCGACAACACCACCCGGCAGTACCGAAGTCCGTCAGTATCCGATTCCTAACACTAATAAGTGATATGTGGAACAGAGTGGCACAAGGAATGGAGAACAATAAGGTATGAAGAATCATGTGGAGGTATTGTCCACAATGATTAAGAATAGAACAAGGAATGTGGGTGATAATAGAACAATGAAGTATGACCGAGAACAAAAGAGTGAGTGAGAATAGAGCAATAGAGAGTGGCTGAACATAAAACAATAGGGCCACTGCCAAGTGACAAAGAATGGTAAGTGTCCTGAGGATAAATGGGCAAGGGGAAGGACAGGGAATAAAAGAATGATAAAGAATAGGAGGGTGGGATAGAGATAATGAACCAAATGATGAACCAAATGTACCGAGCCAAGGCCACACACTGGTGAGGGATGATATGGGTAAGGGTTGGTTGGTTGGTACTGCCAAGTAAATCAAAGAATGGTATTGTGCGCTTGACATATAGTCAGAGAAGTAGTCACGACTGAGGGTTCCTTGTTCTGAATCTGCAAAAGCTAAAACCTTCGGGTTGTTTGTAAACACTATGATAAATAATTTTTCTTCTTCAGCTGATAGAAAAACATCTTCATTGATCTTGAGAATATTCAGTCAATCATGGGTAATCTTTTCTGTTGGTACAAATTCTGGGGGATTTGGAGATAGTGTCAAGCTTTAGGTACTGATGGACTTTGGTACTGCCAAGGGGTGTTGGCGAAAGGTCGGGCGGACTATGGCCAAGTCCTAGAGGCCAAGAGTAGTGGCATTGGCTTCAACATACTCATGCATTGTGCCCTACTTGCCGTGCGTGCCACTGGATTTGCAACAGACAGATACTTGGGGGGATGCTGATGATGCTGGCCCGAGTCGAGGACTTAACAGAAGAGAAGAAGGTAGAAGGGCCTAAGCCTAGTCGATACCCAGAATGAGGAAGTATCTACATGCATGTCCTACTTATATAGGTTAAGAAGCGACATGTGGAATAAGGAGTGTGGGACAACAAGGTATGCAGAGCATGTGGTTGTTGTCCACAATGAATAAAATTAGAACAAGGGATGCAAAACGGGGATAGAACAATAAAAGACAGGATCATAGAGTCGTGACTCAAGATAGGACAATAAGGAGTGGCCGAGTATAAAACAAGGACAGGAAGTCCCGAAGTGAAATGGACCAAGGAGTGTGGATGGCAGATGTGCCAAGCCGAGACCAGTGCACCGAGTGTTATGCTTGCGGCGTAGAACTTGGTTGTGGATATAGGATGGTTGTTCGGTTGGCAATGCCAAATAGACGGGCCTCGGTACATGTACTTGACAGATAGAGGTCAAAGGGATAAAAGTGGATCTTCAGGAAAGCGATGAATAACACGAGCATCTTCTGGAAATGTAGCTGGGATTGGGTGAATTCTTTAAATTTACTTATCTGTAACTTCTTCTGTTGGTAAAGGAATAAGGGGTATTTTCAACTTGAAGGTTGTCTGAAGGTGGTGTGAATTGTTGAATAATTAAAGAGTGATGTATATGGGTATCTGGTGGTAGTTTAGTGTCATCTCGGATGGTCTCTTGATCTGTTAAGTCCTCTGTTTCTCCTGATCTTCTTCTTCCATGTTGAGTGTCATGTTGGCTATCATCATGTTGGGAGATGGAGGGCCTTTTCCAAAAAAAAATGAGCTGAATTGAAGAAGTCTTCTGCATGTCGAGCTGGAACTACACATGTTTCCCAAATGATGTCTCCATGAGGGTTGCGATGACATAGCCAAGTGCCTGTTTCTCTTTCATCAATGGAAATTTGGTTTTGTCTTTGACAGGGTCCTTCTAGAAAGGGGGGGAAGGGAACTCTACTTCCTACCCATAGATCTGTAGTGGTGATGAGATTTCCTGCTTTGAGACTGATGTTGTGGCATTTTCCTTGCATAATCATGTCATATTGTCCTGCATCATGCATGTATGTAGTAAGACTTGTGTTGATAAGGAGTTGGGCTTTGATACAGGTTTGTCGATTGATAATGTCAAGTTCTGAACCACAATTGATGAGTGTATCCACTGTACAATCATTTTCAAAAGTCATCCTAAGTGAAATAAGATAAGCATCATTAGGATCATAGAGCATTGTGCATCCAATGCTGTTGACTTGTGGTTTTGATGAAATACAAGTGACTCAAAGGTATTCTTGCATCTGTTTTGCCATTATGGGGGATGATCCTAGGATTTGCTGAAGAGAAATCATGATAGGTGTTTTACATATTTTCTTGAAAATATCTTGTGAGTCGAAGTCTTTTTGACACTGAGATTGAGGTCTAGGTCATACAGGAGCTGGTTGAGATGGTTGTGACAGGATCTGAGGAGTAGATGTGATTGGTTTAGGAAGTTTGGCTATCTTTGATGCTTTGTCTTCTCTCTGAGTCGAAGGTTGTTTTTGCTTTATCTTCTTTGAACCTGGTTCCAAAGTAGCATCTTCCATAACAATGTCTTCAATGATTTTGTCGTCGTCACTGTCTGTGTTATAGGTTTTTATGACAACTTCTCCTGGATAAAACTGTGGGGGAGAGCATTGCTGCTATTGGATCTGGGTTGGCTTCCTTCTTCTTGTCTTTGGTAGGAGGTGTGGATCGATGAGGAGGAAATACACCTTCAAACTTGGATGCTTTGGGTTGGTCCTTCTTGGTGTCCTTGGTTCTGACAACCAGAAAGAGTTGTTGTGCATAGACTAGTCCATGATACAAGGTTTCTACTTTCTCATCTTCATCATCTGATCCTTCATAATCCGTTGCATCTGCTGGATATGTAAGCTCCAAAGGAAAAGCTTCTTGAATAACATTTGTAGAGGCTGGACGATTAACCTTTACACGGCTCCTGAATGCTAATTCTTGGTTGATTGCTGAGAGGATTGTTTCTGATCCATTTTGAAGGATATTGCTGCCATCTTGCCAAGTAATGTGTCCATCTTGACTCTTCATAATTGAGCCAGCTTTGATCATGACTTCTGCTTGTGTGCATTGACGAAGTCCATGTCCATTTTCTCTACAAAAGAAACATTCAAACATGCCATTATGAGTCTGTTGTGGTGGACTTGTAGTGGATGCATTGGCTCTAGGTGAAGATTCACCTTCATGTTGTCTGGGCTCAGTAAGAAAGCCAGAAGTGTTGGGTGCTTTTGATATAATTCAAAAATATAGTGCTGCATATCCAAGGTTGCTGAGATTGAGACATTGGAGTTTATCAATGGGATCATCAACTTCATCTGTTTCATTAAGATGCTTTGAAGTGGTAGAAGGTGGGTGTACTATAGGCTCGTCCTTAGCCTTTGATTTTGTCCTAAGTTTCTTCTTCGGCTTGGCCTTGGATTTCTTCTTCTTCACACTCTCTACCTCTGAACTGCTCTCCTCAGATGAATCTTCTTTGTCACATGAAGGGATGGTGTCTTCTTCATCATCAGAATCTCCTTCAATAAAATCATCAGAGTCTTCATTGTAAAACCTAGAGATGTCAAAGATATGGTTTGCAGCTGCGATGATAATATCAATGGGGAAGGGATCAGATCTTGGAAGCTTGGGGTTATCCTAAAGCATGCGATCTTCAAGTTGTTTCTGAGTGGAATGAGGGATGCCTTTCCAGAAATATTTGCTATACTCCTGGTCATTGATTTTGTTCTTCTGGTGAAGCCATCCACCGATGCATGTGAATGTTCTTTGGTACCTGTGAAAATCATAAAGACTTTGGATGCAACCTTTGCATGACTTGGAAATGAAATCGATAAGATCCTTCTCTTTGAAATGCTTGTCCATTTTGACATGGTCAAAAAGTTTTTGAAGGGTGTCTGCAAACTTGGTTCAATCCTTGTCTGCATATTCCTGGAGTCCTGCAATAATCTCCTGGACCGATCTTTTGACATATCGCAAAATATATTCGAAGTGATCATCATTGGATAGTGCATATGTTTTTGCAAGGTTTTCAAATTCGTTTATAAATGTGTCAACTTCATCATAGTGTCCAGTGAAAGTCTTTGATGCAGGATGAGATCTTGGAGGTGGGAAATCAATTTTAGAACGTAAATGTCCTTGGGTTGAAGACATTGTAATCAGTGTGTGAATTGGAAGGAATTGATTTCGAATACTATCAACAAAGTAAGGAGTTGGTGTAGGGGATATGAATTGTTCAAGATGGTCAGCAAATTGTGCTTGATCAAGAAAAGGAATAGAAACAGATAGACTTGTAAGAAAGGGAGGCCTTGATAGTCATATTTGGGATAGACCTAAAAATAGCTGAAAACCTAAAGAGCTTAAAAGGCTAAAAGGTTAATAGACTTTGATTGGAAATCACTGTGGGGTATGGGGTAATAAGCATGTGGTCTTGATTTCTCAAGGATTCAGTGTGAGAAGCCTATAAGTCTTCTAATTTTAGATGTCCTTCTTCAGCATCAAATTTGTCAGAGGTTGGCTTGCTTTAGCCTAATAAGGGAATTGAAGGTGGGAACAGAAGCTTTTGGTACAGAGATGTGAGTCACATGTGATGTAATAAATGAAGTTTTTTGGAATTGGCCATTAATCGATAGCAGATATCGAGATAAAAGGTAAATGATATCAGAATTGGATGAAAATGGATGTAGCAGTAGTAATAGAAGAAATGAGTTGACGTTAATTAAGGGATAAGGTCACAGAAGAATGCTGTGCCTCTCTGGGGCAGCCAATTGTAGAGTTGCTCTAGGTAATTAATATCTAAAAGCCTGCGTGCACTGGTCCTTTTCTCTGGTGGGGTCTAGTGTAGCTGTTCAGCACAGCAGGATTAAGGTCTGTGACACGGCTATGTATGAATGGAAATAGAACGTGAGTGATGAGGATGTGATATGACAGGGACGTGACCATGATAATATCACATATGACTAATACTTGGACTTTGGGTTTGGACTTGAGTACAATAGTCTAGATGTTTCTAAACTAGTCTTGACTTGGACTTGGAGACTTGACTTAGGACTTTAACTTGTGAACTTGTTATTACAGAGGTGAGCCAGAGGCCTTTATATACAAAAACCAAGCAACAATGCAAAATGATGTAAGAGGTTGGCTATGTCAGTTGAATGACAAAGCACAAGAACAAAGTATACAAAAGAGGAAACTATGGAGAAACTGTCAAGTACACATACCGAGACCCATCTCTTCGGCAGTGCCAACCGAGCAGCCATCCTATGCTCATGTCCAAGTGTCCACACCGTATACATATCACTTGGTATGCTGGTCTTGGCTCAGCACATCCACCTGTTGGGTGCAAACTAGCATCTCACCCCTGAGAGACCAACCTCAATATATTGTAATATTACATCGATTTCGGTATCATTCAGTGCGCTTTTGAACTCTTTATTTTTCTCAATTTTACTTGTATTTTTACCCTCATTATTGAGGGAGTTATTGGTATTCTACTATGTATGCTACTTACGGGTGCTTGTCCACGCACGACGTGACTAGCGTGGCCGGCTCCCTGGATTTGGAACCGGCAGCCTGGCTCAAACCTTCGATAGGGTCAAGGGCTGGCAGCAAGGTATATGCGGGTGAGA